>PVKM010002745.1:0-62422 GCA_004027735.1 Carollia perspicillata
ATGTACAGAGAATGGATTGCCTTTAACTCATTTAGAAATTATGTGGCTGAGGATGCTAAGTATTTGTGAAAACAGATATTAAGAAGCAGTTAATTCTGGCCAGGTGGCCCCATTTGTTGGAGCATCATCTCCTGCACTAAAAGGTTGCAGGTTCTATCCCTGGTCAGGACACAAACATAGTTTGTGGGGCTGATCCTTGGTCATCGGGGTGGGTGCGGGAGGCAACTGATTGATGTTTCTCTCTCACATCTCTCCGTCTCTTTCTCTCTTTCTCTCTCTCAGATAAATAAAAATACATGCTTGAGAGAAGATACAAAAAAAAAAAAAGAAACAGTTAAAAAGAAGGACTAAAATGAAGGTAGGTATATGTTAAAACAGTTTTATTTTCCTTTTAAAGTTTTCCAGTATTGGCCAGACCCCTAAAAAGAAGACCAAAAACAACTCTCTTTTAAATCAAATCTACTTTCTCTCTGGTCTCAAATCCCAAGATTTTATCACCATCATTATATAGTATCTGCATTTTTTATTCTTAGAAACTATGATCTGGTCTAATGGCAAACTATCATTTATAACATGGCTTTTATGGAAAGATATACCATGAGCTCCAAATAGCCAAATGACAGATGAGCTTTTGGATGACAACTAGTCTAGGAGCTTTAGAGATCACAGGTGGGACAACTTGGCAAGTGAAACAGAATATAAAGGTAATCAGCTAAATATACTCTTGACTTTGTGAGCCTTGAGTTATTAAAAATATAAATTGTTTTCCTAGCCTCCATCTTCAGATGAAGTTTAATTGCTTTATCTCTACCTTCACTCTCAAAACCTTCACTCTCCACTTGTGAATATACAACTATTGAAATTTGAGTATAATACGACTCCTTTCTAGACATTCCATGATAAATCACCTAGAGAAAAAATTTAATTGAACTGTTTAAACTTGAGTTTTCCTTGTAGCACCACAAACATGTTTATTAGATCTGCTACAACATGCATTTAATAAAAGCCACTTTCTCTTTTGAGTTACATTGGCTCAGTCTCTAACTTTTCCAGCCAGGTATTCCAAAATCTCTTTAAATATCTCTTCTCAACCATTGATTTTGACTTCCTTAAAACTGTCTATTGAGTTAACAATCTCCTATTTTCCAAGTGAGGAGAAATTTTCATTGATAAATATAAAGTAATCATTATCTCTTAGAAGTCCATTCCTGTCTTTGATTTCACAATTGAACTTCATGCGTATACCACAAAGGTAGCAAAGATGTCTGTCATACTTGAACATGATTAGTGCACTCCTATCATATTTCAAATATGCATAGCAGTGTACGGTCTGGTTTCTAACAATGTCTTAGAGCCCATACTTTCCTAATTGATGTTGATTTTCTAGATTGTTTGTATGTGATACCCAATTATAAGTTATTATAAGACTTTTCTCAAGTTTCATAGACATGTACTTTGATTTTTTTTATCACATGATACTGATGGATCCTTGTTGCAAGGATTGCTAAACCAATTATATTGTCAGGAATGATGATAGTTAAAAATGATCTGGGTCCTATTTGTACATGGCCCCTCCTTCTGAAAAAGCAGTTTGACACCAAACATAGTTAAAATCTGTTACTGCATCATCAGGGGAGAAATTAAGTTACTGTATAAGCAAATATATTCTCAAGAGAACCAGTTGATATTAGTGAAAATGGCAGAGTAAGAATCTCTGGAAATTCTCTTCCATGTATTAGAAGAGAAATCTATTTTAAAAGTTGTTATAATCAGTTCATTTTAAAACCACTTCATTTTCAGGAGTCTAGAAATTAGCCAAAGACTTTCAACAATTCTAAGACCATTTATTTGAGAAAAAAAAAAAGTTAAATCTCAGTAAGAACAGTGAGCTTTGAGGCACTTTAAGTTGTCCTAATCACAATCCCAACCCCCCATCCTGGTGGTAGCCTTGAAAACCAGCAGGCTGCAGTCACAGTGAAAACCAGCAGCGTGGCAGCCAACACAGGGCAGACGGGTGTTGGAGCTCTTCCAAAGCACCATTCCAGAAGAACTGTCAGTATTCGATGTATTTGGTGATTCCCTAGAAGGTCTCACTTGAAAAATGATCTTTAAAACCCAACACATTCCAAGTACAAAAAACTCAAGAGATCCACACCTAGACACATGATAGTCAAACTGTCCAAAGCCACAGGCAAACAGGGAATCTTGAAAGAAGAAAAGACTTATCATGTATAATGTAACCTCAATACATTTTAACTCACTCTGAGTTTACCTAGTGTGTGAAAAGCCTTTATCCCTGGATATGTGTTGAAAAAATTATAGGCAATTGTTTAATTTTGCAGCTCCCTGAGATAGTGGACAAGAACTGGGGCAAGCATAAAACTAACCAAAAACCTTAAAAGGAAAACTTTTAGAATGAGATGCCCATTGGGTCTCTAAAAGTCTCAAATATTCCTGGGAATCTAGAAGGCTATGTTAATTCATAAGGTTTTACACATACAAAGGACTCTGAACATGTTCAGGAAAGACCAGAGAAGGCCCTGAGATCTCACCTCTGGATTACCTTAAGGCTCTGTTCAAGCAATAAGTGAAGGCTAATGTGCACATTTCAAGGGCATAACTTGGGTGTTGAAGACGTGCTTCAAGACATACCACAGGGTGCTCTCAGCAAAGGCAGGGACAGTTACTGGTGTTAGGTGTTTAGCCAAGTCTCTCTCCAAATGTTAGCTGACCATTAAGATAAATGAGCAGAAACTCCATTAGTCACAGAGGATGAAGAACACAGACTTTAGAGAAATAGTTCAGAAATATTAAAATTCAAGTAACAATAATAAATGCTGGCATCGATTTGGGGATATGGATATGATTTCCAGAGTTGCCACATTATATTATTTTAAATGGTCCAGTTTCAACAGCAACAACAAAAAAATATGGAAAAGAAACAAACAAACAAAAAAAGATATAGCCACTATGCAGGGAGAAATAAAGCAATTCATGCAAACTGTCCCTGAGAAAGCCTAAACATTATACTTTACTAGGCAAAGAATTTAAATCAGATACTTTAAATATGTTCAAAAGGTATAGAAAGCTATGTCTAAAGAAATGAACAAATGACAATTATCTTTCACCAAATAGAGATATCAATGAAGAGATAAAAATTATAAAATGGAACTAAGTACAAATTGTGGATTTAAAAGTAAAATAACTAAAATGAAATCTTCACCGAGGAAGGTGAAAAAGATCTAAGCAGGTAAAAGAAAGAATTGACAAACTTAAAGACAGGTCAATTTAGATTATCCAAACAGTGAGAGAGAAAGAAAAAAAGAATGAAGAAAATTTAACTGGCTTTCAAGCATGCCAATATGCACATAATGGGAGTACCAGAGGAACGGAGAAAGAGAGAGGTGAAGAGAGAACACCTGAAAAAATATCTCCAGTTTCCAAAATTTGATGAAAAACATGAATTTACACTACTCATTCAAGACACCCAACACATTCCAAGTAAGAAAAACTCACATCCACAACTAGACACATCATAGGCAAACTGTCAAAGCCAAAGGTAGGCAGGGAATCTTGAAAGAAGTCAGAAAAGACTTAACATGTATAATATACGCTTAATAATATTACCAGATGATTTCTCATCAGAAGCCATGGAAACCAGAAGGCAACATAAAAGACATATTGAAAGTGCTGAAAGAAAAGCAAATAAAAGTAAAACTGTCAAATTAAAATACTGTATCCAACAATATTCATTCAAACTGAAAACAAAAATTTTAAATAATAATACATACAAAAATTTAAAGAACTTTACTGTCAGACTTATACGACAAAGTATTAAAGAAGGTCCTTCAGACTGGAATGAAAGGTACTTCAGAGTTATTACAATGAAATGAAACCTCTACCTCTCATGATGCACAAATATTCAAAAAGGATCAAATACCTAAATGTAATATCTAAAATCATCAAACTCTTAGAAGAAAATAGGTGCAAATCTCATGACCTTGGATTAGTTAATGGTTTCTTAGATATGATTTAAAGTGTAAGCAACCAAAAAATAAGTAGATAAATTGAACTTTATCAAAATATAAAATATTTGCATTTCAAAGGAAACTATCCAGAAAATAAAATAATTACAGAAAGAAAGAAGACATTTACAAATCATGTACCTCTATATAAATTTCTCTGTCTATTTCTGTCTCTCTCCTTCTCTCTATTGAGAAGAAATGTGTTCAAAAACAAACCATATTTCCCCACTAGAAATACAGTATCAGCATAAAAGATTTGTCAGCTTGAGAACCAGTGTTTTGTTCGACAACTAGACAACTGAAATGCTTTGTCCATGAACAACTTGGTTGAGAACTGAACTGGTCTGTTCGGATGGCAGACGTTTGAGAACTGAGGTTTGACTATATATGTATATTTATATATAAATACGTATATATGCGTATAAAATATGTGAATATATACATATAGTTACCATATGACCTTGCAATTCTACTCCTATGTATACATACTGAAAAGAATTGAAAACATATGTCCACATAAAAATGTATACAAAAATGTTAACTGAAGTATTATTTATAGTAGTCTCAAAGTGAAAACAACCCAAATGTTTATCAACTAATAAATGGATAAAACTAAATGGAGATGATGATTAACTTATGTTTAATATGACTGGGCCATACCTGGCTATCTGGCTAAACAATGTTTCTGGTGTGTCTTGAGGATGTTTCCAGAACAAATTAGCATTTGAATTGATAGGCTGAATAAAGCAGATGGCCCTTACCAAACAGAACAAAAAGGTAGAAGAAGGTTGAATTCTCACTCTTGGAAACTGATTATTGGGGCTGAAAGAGCTGGGCATTGATCTTCTTTTGCCCTTGGTGACCCCATTTGCAGGCTTCAGAGTGGGAGTGAAATGTACACCATCGTCTTGTTACAGAACAGTCACATACGCACACAGGGGCCCAGACTCCGGAGGATAGTATACTAATACTGTCCAGACCATCTACTGGGTTCATCTGTCCACCGCCAGATTGGAAAGATATCTCTCAATGCCAGAAATTTGTGGAAAGGAAAAGAAAGGTTTATTTAAGGCTATACAGACTTAAATAAGTGACCCAATGTCCCCATTAAACCATCAAAGTCCTTTAGGATAACTACTGATGCCCACAGTGCTTCCTTCTCCCCCTGCCCTTATTCGGGCTACCGTAACTCAGGAAAAGCAGCACATGTCCATGTTCCCAGGCTGCTGGCACAATCAGCTGTGTCACCATCCAGGCAAAGCCTCTTCTTTCCTCCACCAGAGCTTCAGGGGTCTGCAGTCTCGCCAAGCCTCGTGGATTCACTCCTTGGAAAGCTGTGAGGGGATCTGCACCCTTGCTAAGACCCCATGGTCTCCCCCCTTACAAAGCTGCAAGGAGATCTGTGCTCTTCCAAGTCCAAGTGGTTCCCCTCCTCCTCAATGGCTGCCGCGACGCGGTTTAAATGTCCATACCAGTCTTCCTTTGCAGCCCCATTTCTGACTCCTCCTACAATGGGTTACACCTGCCAGCATCCCTGTATTAGCCCAAGTTTACTGGGCTGCCATTGTGAGTCTGGGCAGATCTGGACCAATATCCTGGAGCCGATCTTCTTCCAGCTCTCACGCAGGCGCTGCAACCAGGGGGAGTTGCCTCCCAGTTACATCTTGGGTGGAAGTCACTCCCTTCTCCCTGGCTCAAAGCATGGCCACAGCTATTTAACATATCCATGAAACCAGTTAAAGGCTATAGCTATGTCAAATGCCATAAAGGTTATAGCTATAACCATGCCAGAGGTTAGCTGCAAAGCTGTTTCTATGCAAAACAGCTCTCAAAGGCCCTGCTCCATATGTCCCCTTCCCCCAACTCACACTTGTGGGGAAAGGGGTGAGGACATCTTAATATTTCCTGGACACCTTGAGTTCTGGACACCATTCCAAATCCCTTTTTGGGGCCCCCCTCTTGGCTGCACCCTGTATCAAGCTCCCCAGCTCTCAGACCTATAAACTACACCACAGGCGTCCCCAGGTGGTTAGCATGCAGATGGCAAATCATGGGACTTCTCAGCTTTACAATACCTTATAATAAATCTTTATATGTGCATGTCTTCCCATGTGTGTCTCTGTGTACATATATGTACACCCATATACATCCCATATATATTTATATACTGTATGTATATATATCAATAGGGATACCTATTGGTTCTGTAGATCTGAGTCTCAGAAGAATCCTAACATGATGTGGTAAATCCTTTCAATGGAAAATTATTTACCTGAAAAGGAATGAAGTATTGACCTGTGCTACAACATGAATAAACTTTGAATGTAAGCTAGATACAAAAGCCACATTTTCAATATGATTAAATTTGATTCAAAGGCCATATGATTCAATAAGTGAAGTACTCATAATGGAAAAATCCATACAGAGATTACTGGTTGCCAGGTCTGTGGGAATTTGGGAATGAGAAGTGACTGAAAATGGCTATAGTGTTTCTTTTTAGAGTGAAACTGATCTGAAATTAGATAGTGGTAGTGATACTCAACCTTATGAACATACTAAAAATTGCTAAATTGTATACTTTAAAGTAGTGAATTGTATATGTGTATATATTTCTATAAAAATTGCAAATAAAGATTAATAATTGATTTAAAATCAAGAAGAGAGAGACCTTCCAGGATTCATACTAACAGCATTATGGACTAGGTCCCAGTTAATTCAGGAAGGTCCCTAAAATATCTAAGAACTTTAATAAGAAGGAGAAATGCCATTAGCATGCTGTTTTAGTCACTGTATAGGCCTCAGTGTCTCACAAGTTTTTCCTACAAAAACTACCAAAATAGTTCCTGAGAAACCAGATTTATGAGTAAAGATCATTTTATTAAATAAGTGTCACATATACATAATGTCTACTAGGTATAAACAAACCATCCCATAAAAATTCTTTAACAGTGGTCTTCACCCACATAATATAAACTGGTAGGAAATTATGCAAGTTTCTGTTTCTGCCCCTAGGCCTAGAGGCAAATGGTTGGTTGTTTCTAAGTGTCTAGCTTTATATACACAGGACTTAGTGGTAATGGAAAAAAATACAATAACAATAAATAAATAAACAAACACAATGAGACTGACAGCATCTAAGCTGATCTAGATGTATCAATTGCTACACATTAATGTGTACTTTAAGAGGACTTTTCCATCTTCAAACCTAGAGAGGAAAAAGCACAATTGACATATAGACTTTCATTTTTTCCTGTCCATAGTGATTTGTGACCTGTCATTCTTAAGGCAGTTTGGAAGAGAAGACATAGTCTGACAGTTTCCTTATCTCTATTTGAGAAGACACAACTGGGTAGGGTTTTCTGAACTCATATGCCATTGAGGCTGCAATATTACTGAGAAACAGGGGTTGAAAATTGCAAGTAACTATGAAGAACAGAGAAATACACTTCTCTGTTCAATTATTGTTTACAGAAAAGAGATTCACCAAAGTATATTGAATAATTCTAATATATTTCCATAGTTATAACCCAAATAGAATTGATCCCTTTGACATATATTATATATCCTGTGTACCTTTGGAAAGCAAGTTTACACAAAACAAACAAAAAGGGCACTTGCGTTTCATTTTACTTTGTGTAGAAGATCTCTTTATGTGTTATATTTCTTATAAATTTTAATTTCCTTGAGTGTAGGGAACATGTTATTTTTAACTTTCTCTGTGCATAGATCTGAAGATAGGCATTCAATAACTATTTGTTAAAAGGTTTATGGGAAAGTTACAAGTGAAAGTCAATTCATGGGTCATGCTAAAGGACAACCTAAGCCCCTGAGGACCTCTAAGGGGCTCTATATTTTTCTGATTAATATATTTCTATTCAGATATTTTTAAAGTCTGTCTTAAAGAATTTAATATGAAAAGGTTAAATTAGATGTCTAGTGAAAATCTCATTAAAATATTACTTTTTCTGAAATATACACCTTAAATTTTGTAGGTAAGTAATTTCTGCTGTAGAATTTAATTTTCTGAAGATTGCTTGATGAACTTAAAACCCTGTTCAAAGGTGCATTCATTACTCAACAGTACACCTTTACTAAGTTAAGGGAATTCTTAGAGATATGAGATTCTAGTCCCCTCCCCTTCTTCCACAGTAAGTAGAAGGTCCAAATTTTACTTCTCTTAAAGAAAAGCTTCTGTAACAGGAAAATAATAAAAATTGCTTAATTTCCATGGTAGCTTTTTCCTAATAAATTAGTATGTTTACATTTTTTTTATTTTTTTATTGTTCAATTACAGTTGTCCCCATTTTTCTCCTATTGCTCTCTCCTTCCCTACCCACCCCCACCTCCCATATTCAATGCCCTCCACCGTTGTCTTTGTCCAAGGGTCCTTTCTACACATTCCTTGACTTGACCCTTCTCCCTTCTTCCCCACTAGACCCCTCCCCCCACTCTGGTCACTGTCAGGTTTTTAAAAACTGTATGCAAATATTTTGGGTTTGTTTTTTTTTTTTTTTGTCATTTAATACCCATTGAAGAAAAAATGCTCATATCTGGTCTTTTGCCTCTTTTGAGTTCATTTATGTCTCTCGGTTTCTTCTTATGATAGTACATAGGAGTTGAATAGTCTAGAGGAATAATGCTAAATTTATTTCTTTGGTATGTGTGATTTCATTTTTTGCCATCGTAAAAAAAAAAGAAGAGCAATATTTTCTAGATCAAACTGCACCTGCAGTGTTTTAAGAGCTAAAAATAACTACATTACCTAATATATACATTGCATATGCCAGGATTGTCCTAACTGGTTTACATGTATTAACTCTTTTTGACTTTACAATGACCACATGAGTGAAATATTACTGAAATATTATTTTTTTCCTTTTTAATCTGTACACTACTCTTTTATGTTATAAAATCAACTTTTCTAAGACTTTTCTCCCCAGTGACCTTGTGTTTTGCACATGAAGTATAGAAATTGTGGAAAAGCCAGGCCATTGAGTTTTCTGAATGTTTCACTGTCTCTCCATCTCTGTCATTCTCTCTTTCCTAAGTTTGGGAGAACTAATGCACTTAAAAGGCATAAACCCTGTCTATGCCCTAAATTATTGGCCTATTCATTTCAAGGAAGCCTCCAAAGACAGAAACTGGGGTTTTTCTTGATAAAAGCAATGGCACTTGATAACAAATAACTATTAGAAGACAGATGTAGCTGCATTTATACAATAAGCTAGTGAAAATATTGTCCTGGTCATTTGAGTTAGGGGCAAATCTTTTACATCAACAATAAAAGTAGTTAAAATTTGGGGATCTCATTTGTCAAATTAGCTATAAATGGGGTAAATAACATATACTCCAGAGATTCAGCATTAAAGAGCCATTTATTTATGCTAAGCATGGTTAATTAAGATATAAGTAGTATTTACTCAATAGCAATATTAATGATATGGTAATAAATGTGGTACCATTTTCACTCTAATAAGGACCTTCAACTCATTTGACCTAAAGTGATAAATAGGATGACAAGTTCAAGAGCTATGGCAGGACTCTGAGGTAGGGAAAGTAGTGAAGGATTTTTAGCACTCAAAAGTCATACAACATAGAGATGTTTTCAATTTTCTTCAGTTATAGAGCAGGCCTAGATTTCTGACCTTTTGAATTAAAACACAACTTTGTTCCAATCTTCACTTATTGGAACTCATGTACTTTGCTCATAGTTTGTAAGTAACATCCCAATTTATTATCTCTTTTAATAAGCAACCTCATCTCCATTTTGACTTGCAATTTCCATTAACCTGAACAAGATCGTTCCATCTGTGTTCACATATGTATCCTCACACTTTTTAAAAATTTTTTGATTTTTTTTTTACTGAACTGTCGCTGATCTTAGGTAAACTCCTTCTAAAACTCACTCCTCAACACATGTGCTTGATTACATACTCTTCTCATTTTGAGCGGTATTATTTCTAAATATCTCCTCTCTAGCATTTTAAGTGGTAATTTTGTCTTGGTTTCTTCCAATTCTTTTTAATATTCTTCTAAATCACATAAGAAGCAATTTTAATGTAAAACACCAGCTATATCAAATACACACAAATATAATTCTCTTGTGTGGTTACTTCTCTGGTCCCTTTCTTATTATTCATTCCTTCTTTAGCAGTTAAACCTTTTTTCATAATAGTATCCAATTATTGCCCTTGATTTTTCATTTAGCTTTTCAAACTTCCATCAACCACTGAAATTGCAGTAAGGTCAAGGAAAGTAACCTTAAATGAAGTTCAGTGACTTGTTTCAGTCAGTGTCTTCCTTTCCACCACCCATCAGTTGTCCACCCCCTTGAACATTGCACTCTGGTTGTAGCTTTTATGACTTCTTGTTTTTTCCTTAAATGTATTCTCCTTTGTCCATTAAAATATAATATTCTGTATTTCTCCTTTTATTCATTCATCCTAGACTCAGTTTTTTTTTACTGCATTTACTTTAAATGTGTTCATCTTCTTTGACTTAGGCTAAAAACTTCTAGGGATATTTGCTTATGTTGACTTCATGAAAATGTCCATTTCTTTTCTAAAGAGGTAGAAAGTTAAGATATGGCCTCTAGCATGAACTCTACCTCTTTTTTTCTCCCATTGACCACTTCAGAAGCACCACCCCTCTAACCTCCTCAGTCCAAAAGGTCCTTCTGTCATCCTTTTGCATCTACATTCTGCCTTACACAGGGCAATACCTGATTCAACATCTTTTTTCACTCTGGCCTGTTTGTTATTTTGCTGTGCCTTTTCTGGTTTTATTGTGATTTTTGTAAGCACCGATATACCTACTTAGATATCCTTCATAAATGCCAAAGAAAATTTTGGATTTTATTTCAGGTAAATCCTCATCAAAATACTAGGCTAATTTTTAGCCTGTTGTCTGTTGATAACTCATGAAGAACCTATAATAATCTAACATTTCATTTACTCATAATATTAAGAGAAAGCACAAACAACTTCAAATTAAAGAAAATCAACTTTTAAAACTATTTTCAAATCCAGCTGGCTCTTATTATTTTTAATGTCAGTTTATTATCCCATTTGCCCTAAAGAAGAAAAACAGAAATCCCCTGATCGAAGTTTAAAATTTCATCTTAAAACAGGAGAGAAAATAATTTATTTCAGTTCTTTGTGTGAAACCAATGATTTTTCTGTCATGAGAAGGTTGCCATTTTTCCAGTAAGTAGAAATGCCCTATATTATGAAGGGTCGCCATTTAAGGAACAACTGGGAAGCAATTCAATGAAGAGGAATTGTTAAGGATAGGTTTCTTGCTGCATTCCAATCATGTTCTTTTCAAAACCTGGCTTTATGGATTTTAAAGAAATCCTGAGGGGGCACTCTTTCCCTTTTGTCCCACTGAAATATCATCATTAAACTCCTCTAAAAATGGTTTCTGATATGATTCTGCTTTCCAGCTGAGGCAACATTTTCTATAAGTAATAACAAAACAGCTGAACTGAGTGAAAGCAAACTGGGCAGATAGGAATATCAAACCTGATGGGACCAAAGGGAGCCCTGTGTTAACTTCTGAAGTACCTGAACTTTTCTGAACCAGTTGATTTTGACTGAAATTGGAAATGCTCTTTTACTTTCGAATCCCTGCCAGAAGGGGCCTGCTATGGTAGACTTCTCTGGCTATTTTTCTTCTTTTTCAGAGGAATTCAAGACGGGAGATGTCAATGTGTGTGCTTAAGCGTAAAAGTGATCATTTTTTAACCACTGGTGGGAAAGTAGTTTGCCGGTGGGGAGCTAAGTGTTGAAATCTGGCATTAATCCAGAGGAGTTGGGCCAATAGATCACAGATAACTATACAGTATATGACGGTGACTTCTCTTGCTTAATATGAAAAAAAAATGGTGAGTATTGAGAAGTGAGACAGGACATTTTTCAAAAGGTGCATTACACTGCTCTATTGACTTAAGCCAGCCACAAGGAAATTTAAAAACAATTTAGAGAATAGAGTGCAACTACCTCTATGAAGATCACTCTTCATAACATAGGTGGATGGGGAATATTCCACTATGAAATATTGTCTGGCATGTGTGTTTACCTTAAGGCTTCAGCAGATGTGATATTGCATTCTAAAGTTTGGTGGATTTAAACTGAACAGACCGTTTATGTCACCCAAAAGCAACAACGATGACAGCCCCAACAGCGGAAGTGGAAGTAAATAGCCACGTGTCTGTCTCTTGAGGGAAAGTTAATAAAAACAACACTCCAAGCTTTCCACCAGCATTATGGGGAGCTGGGTTTCTGTAGAGTGTGGCTAAAAGCTCCAACTGTCAAGCTTTTCATATCAGGTCACAAATGCAAGCTGCTTGTTATTTAAAAATGATCATCAAAATAAAAAGAACTTACGGACAGCAATGTGGTGGTGACTGCTAGAGGCAGGGAAAAAAGGGGTCATAAGAGGAATAAATGGTAATGGAAAAATGCAATAAAATAAATTCAAAAAGAGAATGTATTTGAGGAATCTTTCTAACAATAATTCAAAAAAGAATTCTAAAATATTTTTCCTCCTTTTTTCAACTATAATTGAACTATCATGTCTGGAAGTGGAATTTAAAACCCCAACCATATGAATTTATAGAATAACAACCCTGATATATTTAATTAAAGCTAATCTTTAATTAAAGTAGGTAAGAAATGAAAAGTAACACTGCCACTGTTGTATATGAAATATGTTTTCCATGACTGTTTTCAAATTGAAGACGTCAAAATTATAATTTTTTAAGTTTTATATGAAAAGAGCCAATGGCCCTGGCCGGGTGGCTCAGTTGTTTGGAACAAAGTCCTATACGCCAAAATGCTGCAGGTTCCATCCCTGGTCAGGGCACAGCTTTAGGTTACATGTTTGATCCCTGGTCGGGGCACAGACAGGGAGGCAACCAACGGATCGAGGGCGCTCCCTCACGTAGATGTTTCTTACTCTCTCTCCCCCCTCCACTTCTCTCTCTCTCTCTAAAATCAACAAATATATCCTCACTAAAAATTCAAACTAAAAAAGGAGCCAAATGATTTTCCCTTACTCTTTTCTTTAAGATGAAATCAGAGTGCATTTATCTATAAGCATCCTTCTCTTACTTTTTTACCATATTTATTGTGTTGTACCAGGCCTTTCTTCTCAAGTATTCATTTTTTCACCCAACGTTTGGTAATCATGGTGCATGATATTGACTTTGGTCCTGATGTAAAAAGTAATAACTGGATCAGAGGTCATGGTTTGTAATCTGGTTTTCTGAAATCTTGATCATGAAACTAGAGGAAATAAAGGTATTGTTTAGAGCAGTTGTGGATGTTGCCCAGCTTCTTATTAGGACTTGAATTGAGAATTCAAAACCCCGAGCTTATAATTTCCTTTCTCCAATGTTCCAGTGCATTTAGAAGCAACCAACAACCTTCACTATTTTGCTTATTTACCCTAATATTTCTATGGCAGTTACCCCTTGGTTATCTAAAACTTTTCACCTGTGGTATTTAATAGTGGTAGGTGACTACATGTGATCATTTGATTTACTGTTTTGCCATTACGTGCTATCAGCTAGCAGAGCATCCCAGGCTCGTGGATGCCTTTAAATCTAATTAGATAAGAGAGCTACTTACAAATTCCCACTTTTGTGGCTCTGTTTCCATGGAACCATTTCTAGTGTCAGTTCCTGTTTTGATTATCTCTTCAAAAGCTACCCCAAAATATAATAATTTAAAACAACTGTTTGAGCACCTCTTAGAGTTTCGTGGGGTAACTGGGTTCATCTGAGTAATTGGGCAGCTCTCCTTGGGGACTCCCATGTAGTTTCACTCAAGTAGCAGCTGAGACTGTAATCATCAACATAGTTGAGGCCCCTTGTGGCAGAGCTTCTTCTAATTGTCATAGCCTTTCCATGTGGTCTCCCCGGGAGGGTAGTCAGACTTCTTCCACACGGCTTATAAAAGCGAGTCTTCTAAAAACAAAGAGATATTGCCTGTGCTCTGAAAGGCATGGCCCAGAGCTGGTAGATCATCATTTTTCCCACATTTTATCAGCTAATGCCAATGACAGGACACCCCAGGTTTAGAGAGGGAAGATATTATAGGGAGGCCTCATGGGAGGTACAGTCCATTTCATTAGGGACCATTTTTAGAGACTAAGTACCACAGACAGTTTAGAATTTATGTTTGTAATTATCTGGATAAAGAATTATTATTCTTTGGGTCTATAATACATAAACACATATTTTAATAATTAGTATTTGAGTTGTATCTGAATTGTCAGCTCACCTACTGTACCAATCTTCATAGTTTTGCCATTATGTATATTTTGTCATGTATTATGAAAATTGAAATTGATTGAAAATGAGAGGGATACTGAATGTGATGTTTTTGGTGTGAGTAGGATGGAGATTGAAGCCCAATGGAGACTATTCTCATATTGTGAGAAATAAGATGATACTTGCAACAAAAAAGTTAAAGCTTATAAATGTGATGAATTTGTTTGCTATCATAGGGTCTAAAATTTGTTTTCAATAAGGATTACTGTCAATATAAGCCCTTATATATGATAACTCCACAAAATCAGAACATAAGAACAAAAATACTATGAAAATATGTTTTTTCCTTAGTGGACTTGTCTATTCCTGCCAAAACTTTCAGAGCCAAGAACGTAATAGAAATTTAAGATTATACATTAATTTTTTTATTAAGCTTGTGCCAATGTCCTATATAACTATATTGGTATCTTTAATTGCCTTAATTCTAAAGACAACAATTTTTTTGATATTCCTAACTAAAGAAATTAAATTTAAATTTTAGAATTATTGTTTTCATGTTATTGGGCCATAGCAAATTTGACTCAACCAGAATTTACTTTTCTGAAATATAAAGCACACATACGACTAGTTCCAGAATTATATCCATTCGTATTTCCTTCTAAGGTTTCTAGCATATTCATATCACCAGGTAGGTCTTTCATAGAAGTCCAAATTAAATGCATACATTTAATTACTTTCTCTCAGCTTTAAAGAAAAAGGTACTAAACCATGTAAACAAAGTAAAGTTTTCAAATGAAATGTTTGCCTTTAGCGAAATGGCAGTTCTGTCTGGTGTTCATGTAGTTTAATTCATCTGACCATCCACCCTCCTGTTTTCTCTCCTTCCTTCCTTTTTTCCTTCCTTCACTCCTTCCTTCCTTCATTTTTCTTTTTGTAGGCTTACTCAGATGCTCCATTCCATCTTGTTTTTTAAATATCCTTAATGCTCAATGTTAATTACTTATATATCAGGAAAATTGTAGACACTAAGGTTCTATTTGAAGAAGAAAATTCAACAGCAGTCAAAAAATGTCAAAGCATTTGAACAGTTATTTAAGCTAACCAAATAGTGTTCCACATCCACACCTATAAAGATAAACTAAGTTTTTCCTTAAAAATTTTTATGGTAAAAAAGGAGAAAAACTGCCAAGTATATTCACTCCAACTCATTTTTAATCTCCTTCAAACTGACCCTACTTGTGTATATTCATATTGCAATTCAGATATACAAGGTATATTGGGTATTTAGAGTAAATTATTTTCAAATGAACTAAATGGTACGCAGAAAGAATTTACATGTATGAGACATTCATCCCAGGGTTTGTTTACTCTTACTGTAGCGTAAACTGTTTTCATTGTTCTTATTGGGAAAGACCTTTTCATAATGGTTTTCTTTGCTATGAAGTTCTCCAGTGTAAAGCTGATTTTCCTTTTCCATGTAGATTTTCTTCTACTCTATCTCTGAAATTTCTGTTTCTAAATTTATCACTTAATAAGTTGTTACTGTTTAAGGCCATAATAGGACTTTGGATTGGGTTGAATTTGGGAGGAGGAGAACAAGCAGTAAAATAGGGAAAAATTTTTCCCCATAAAATAGAAATAATTTTGTTGCTGGAAAATGAAATAAACTGGATGCTCAAAATGCAAAAGATGCTAAAACAAACAGTGACTCCTAATTCCTGCAGCCACAGAACGGAGAAAGAATGAGAAAAGTTGAGCAACTTTTTATAGAATATAATTTAGAGGCCTAATCATATAAAATAGCTACAGTCATTTTCAAAACAAGCATAGACAAATATCACAGCCAGGGATTGTATAGCTGGGATTGCATTTCCCCAGAAACCACAGGGAGGTAATATAATGTGATAATACATTCTTGTATGAAACAAATCTACTTCCTGCAGTTTCTCTACAGGATGAGGACAAGAAAAACAAAGACTAGTTGTAAAAGAAAAAAAAGTAAAATATTTTCAATTCAATAAAGCAATTATTTTTTCCTTTTGGTAACAAATGGAAAATTATTTTTCAAAGTATACTTACCAAATTTAATATGTTTAAACATAACTTTTCTTCCTTAAGGGGTGTACAAAATTTCCCAACATAGAAGGGGAAAACAATTAAGAAATTAAAGTTTGTTTTTCAAGAGAAGAGGATATTTATAATAAACATTTTATTAGCTATAAACAGTCCAGCTGTTTGAAGAAGAAAATTAGCTTCCTGTGGGATCCAAAAACCCAAAATATTTTATTTAGAACATGTTTTTTATCAGTTAATTCATTGTTTGATTGATCTGTACTAGCTATATGCTTACCCTAACCACAGGTATCCAACCTTTTGGCATCTCTGGGCCACAGTGAAAGAAGGGTTGATTTGGGTCACACATTAAATACAATATGACATGTAATCACAAAAAAAATCTCATAATGTTTTAAGTAAATTTATGATTTTATGTTGGGCCGCATTCATAGCCATCCTGGGTAACATGCGGCCCACAGGCTGCAGGTTAGACACCCCTGGACCATTCCCCAAATCTGAGCCCTTTTGAGTTCCCCAGCTATCTCACAGGCACTGCTTCAGCTTTATCATGTCACCAATTGTCCTTATGATAAGCCACTTTCCACTGCACCTATGTTTGCTCTTCTACAGAAGCATCAAGTTTGCAGTGGTCCTCTCTACAGATATGAGAAAGCCTGGTCAGTTCATGTCTCCAATAGTGCCTGCAACTCATTATTGTGTCCTAGCAATTCTTCTCTTTACGCTCTCTTAAATGTGCCTCTCTATTCCTTGAACCCCCTCTATTACTGTATTTTAAGCATCATTACACCTGCCATATACTTTAGAAAATCCAAATCACCTTAAATTTCATTACTTGTAGATAAATGAGCTTAGTATTCTTCTGTACACTTTAAAATAATGTGTGCATATAAAAATCTACAGTATAGAATAATTCTAGAGGTTTGATCATATTCAGATTTGTTGGGTTTCTTGTTTGTTTGACAAGAATGCTTTATAGATGGTGTTCTGTATTACTTTGAATTTTCAAAGAAGCTAGATAGCAGATAATTCATGGTTCTTTTTTCCAACCAAATCCCAAGTGTCAAATGTCTTGTATTATAACTGAAGAACAAGCCAATATCTCACTACCAAAAAGGCACATGGCACAATTATGTACCGACTGAATACCTGACTGGATTAATACACATCCTGTTTCAAAGATGTTTATATAGGAGTAAAATGATATGATTAATATTATATTATCATAATGAAAGCAAAATGCTTTGAGTGTTCAAAATGTGCCAGCAACTATGCAAAGTGTTTCTGGCTTTATCTCATTTAATTGTTAAGCCTACCCTATATAATAGGTATTACTGCCATTATCCCTTTTGTGGATTAGGAACCTGAGCCATGAAGATGTGAAATCACTTTCCCAAGATGATTCTGCTAGGGGTACTATAGTTAGAATTTAAAGTTCTGTTCTACTCTATAGCCCACAGTTTCATCATTGACGTTATTGCTTCCAAGTCATCTGTATCTGATTTTCACTTAGTGCATAAAAGTGTCTACATTACATTTGGATTTTAACAAATCTATAAAGGTGGGCCTTTCAATAATGTACACTTGATTTGAATAAAGGAAACAAAAAATTGAATTGCTCAGATCAGGCTAATCAGAAAATAAAATAACACTTATAGCTCACTGGGAGAAAAATATGGTGAAATGAGTTGTTTAATTCTCAGGATTAATTGTTTTTCTTCTACCATGAGGAATATATCTGCTCTTTGATGAACTGTTGACAAGTTTGCCACACTGTGGGAGAGCACATATGCTATTCTGTGATGCTGTGAAATGAAAATGTGAGATAGAAGTCTGTTGCCTACAGCTGTTAACTTTATAAGCAACATTAAAAAATGCCATCAAATTAATTACATATTTATTAGAATAAATAACAATGTACATTCTTGTTTCCACTGAAAAATAAGCATATAATGAGGGTGAAAACAAATGGGCACAAAACTGATATCCTTAAAAAGGTAGTATACTGAATGTTATTGTAAATTCTAAACAATGTTAATGTTTCAGAATTGAAGTTAAAATGCTTAATTCCTGTTTTAATAATGGAATTACTTGATTAAGAAATATATTCAGAAGAAATGTACTTTGAATTGATTGTGATAAAGTCAACATTTATATTTTGTTCAAACAAACATTAAAATTTACCAATCAAAATTTTTTAAAAAAGGTTCACAGTAGATTTTTGATGGAGTGCCTCACCTGGATTAATAGAATGGAGGAAAAAAGAGATAAAAGACATTTCCATAAAAGACATTTCCCTTATACTCACACAACAATAAGCAAATTTAGAGTAAATAATTAGGTTGGTAAAATCTTAAGTGTTCCTAATTTCTGATGTAAAAATTAAATACACACTTAATGGACAATATTTGTTTGTCAGACATGGTCCTGATAATTCAGAAATACTATTGTATTTAGTAAGTACTGTCCTAAGACACACTTAACACTATTATTCCTATTTTATAGAGGAAACTGAAACAGACTTCTTGATCTTCAGAAAATGTAAGGGGTTTTTAGTGCAAGAGCAAAGATTTCAAGTCTGGATTATGACTCCAAAATCTGTTTTTACCACCTTACTACACTGTGTTACAAGGTATAACCCAAGTAGATAAAATTCAAAAAAATTATACGTGTTAGATTCATTATTGGCACCAAAAGCTTAATTTAAAAAGTAGAAAATAAATAAAGAAACCTGGCTATAAGTTTTGGGAATCTGGGAAGAGGAAGAGCATTTACCACCTGAAGGACTTTCAAGTCGAATGAATATTTATGGCTTTGAACACAAAAGAAGGAGAGATACACAGTCCCTGAAAGTCATCGTGTGGCTTCAAGTTGATACGAGTGGGATATTTGTGTGTGCAATTACCATCAGCTGCCACCTTTACCACACTGCCATTTGCATCCTGTAACCAACTGTCTGAACTAGTTCCCTCATATCAGCAACTTGGACCTTACTCAGACATTGCAACCTGAACTATAGGAACTATGCTGTCAAACCAGAAATCTTTTTTGATTTGTTTTGTTTTGTTTTCTAAATTTTGTCAGGTTCCTCTCTTTTGGTAAAAGCAGTCTCCCAGATCCAAAGGGAATGTAACCTTTTTCTGATCTTTTTTTTTCTTTTTATTCATTGTCTAAAAAAAATTGACATATCTTGAAAGAAAAACTCAAGATAGGAGTTTTCACATGAACTGATTGATTCCTTTGGTGTTTCCCAAACACAATTTATAAGTCAAACCTCAGTTGACCCTTTTACCCATATCCTCATAAGTTCTCTGCATCTGTGCAATTTCCTTCACTCACTGATGGCAGTTTGTCTTCGGCTATTTTGTGAATCCTTTCGGGGGAACACATGGACAGGCAAATGCAGCAACTCCCATTGCTCCATTCGAAACTATCAAAGTATGTCTAAAAGCTGTATCTTAACTTTCAGGAGAAGTGGACACCGTTTTCTATTTAAAGAGAAAGTCCAATGTAATTCTAAATTAATCATCTTCAATTACGAGAGCAAACCAAAGTGTCTACAGGACTAATAGTTTGAGATAATATAGCAAAATGTATTGGCTCAGACTTTACAAAATTAGTTACCTCTAAAACCATATAAGAATTCAGTTTTTAGGAAAATGTTATCCTTCCATTGATCTGCCAAGCAACTCTTATTTATACATTTATTACCTTGTTGGTATAAATCTTTTTCCTAGATTAGCTACAGTGACAATTAAATTAAATTCAGTGCTTGGAATATGCTCTCTGGCTCTGAAATTAAATGTGTTGGCATCCCCTTCAGTTTTCCTGTTCGGTGACTTCGCCAGTGATGCTCTGGCACCAGAGCCCCCGTGAAGGACCATTCCATTTGCAGGCTGCACTTCTATTGCTGGAGTCCATTATTTGCCAACCAGATGGGTAGAAATCAATCATGTGGGGAGAAAGCCTCAAAATATCAACATCTGATCATTTTAAAAAATAGTCAAAGTATAAACCAGGATGCTTTGAGGACTGACTAGGATTATAATCTTAAAAAATAAAAACATTGGCTGCTGAGAATATTCATAAGTGAAAATATCACTTTGATTACATCTATTAAAATAAGTAATTTTATTTAGAGCTCCTTTTTTGACCATGCAGAATTTTTTGGCTTTAATCAATATGAGAAATATTTAATATCTGTGGGACATTTTGAATTAAAATCCCTAAATTACAAATTGGAAATAGATCTAATTGTTTTTGCTCATGTATATTTTATTTTTTCATCATTTCATCATTTTTCATCATTTCAACCTAGTAAGATAGGAATGAAAGGTATTACAGGCCATTTTACTGGTTAATCTAAGTGGCTTCTTCACTACAGCTTACAGAAATAGGTTACAGAAGTAGGAGGCATTGGGACCAGATTTAGGCCGGTGGTCTAATTTCAGTTCTCCCATTCAATAAATGCCAGCGGCCTGGGTTCCTTCTTTCACACCTGTTAAAGGCTTCTGGAAAGGCCAGATGAATTGCCTAATTTTCACTGCTTCCACTTCTTGACTGAAAAATTTTTCAGCAATTTTATTTATGTAGTGAGAAAGTTATCGTGAAGGGAGAATGGGAGAAAGAAAAGGAAATGTTCATGTTGAAACTGCTCATGGTTTTGTGTTTGGTGCAACCTTTGTAAGTTTTTGCTTTGTTTAGTTTGTTTTAATTTTTGTTATCATTTTTAGTTGGAAAGTCCATAAAAGTTGAGCATGCAATCTTATCTACACAAATATCTAAGTTCTTAATGTAAATTAAGTCTGCATCAGAAACTCTTTTCTTCATTTTGTAAGTCAAGGCCCAACATGGTAACTGCAACAGAGCAAGTGCTCGTGAAATGTCTGTTGGATTGAACATTTTATGTCTTTTCTGAGCAAAGAATCAAAAAAGGTATGAGTTTTGCAAATGTCTGACTCAGCCCAGCAATTCTGTCATTATGAAAAAGAGGATAAATCCGTGAGGTCAATTTGCTAATATAAAACTTCATACAAACTGTATGAAACTTATAAAATTACCATTTTACACAGGCACTTTGTTCATTTTCTGCCCTTTATCATATAAACCCATGGTAGGTGTGTAGGAAAATAAGGTAATATTTGTTCATTTTCATAATGGAATTTTATGGCAAAGTATATTATTTCATTCACTTCTGGTATTTTCCCTCAGTTCTGAGAAATATATAATTTTTCACATTTTTCAAAGCAGTTCAGCACAGATGACAGTTGGAGATATAATAAGTTGGTAAACAACTACCCCAAAAGCCACATTTAAGAAATAAAGGGAAATTTGATCCTGAACATATACCTCTAAGCAGTCTATACTGTGACCGGGCCAGTTGCTCATAGTTTCAAACCCTAGGGATTGTCTCAGTTAAAAATGTCAGCTACAGAGCTAATATTCTAGAAGCAGCACCACAGAAAACCACTGCAGTTGATCTATGACATGACAGAAACCCCACTGAAATCTTAATTTTTTTAGTGTCTCCAGCTTTCAAATTTAGTTTTTTTCTATTCCTCTCACATTACGACTATTAGTTTTACTAAGGATAATGAAGTCCTCTGAAACTAGGAAATGAATTTTAACTTGGGAGTATTTTCACTTATTACCTATTAAGAATGATTGCGTAATTCCTAAACTATGTGGCTTTGCCTGTCAAACATGAAAAATGGAGAATTGTAGTTAATGACATCTGTTTCACAGGTATCATACTCTTACCGGAGAAGTAGTTTATGCTTCTGGACATTGTTCTCAAAGTGCCTCTCAATCCTAAATTACAAGCACTATGGACCTTTAGAGGAATAAGAAGGCAATTTATTCTCTTTTACATGCAGCCTAGACTGGTGTTTAAAATAAAGGCTGCCAACAAAGCAATTGTGTGGTGTTTCTTTAATGAGACTGTTGCTGGACCAGAAACACAGCTGAGACATTTAGATTTATTTTATGGCAGTCCTGAGAAACTATCCCTAATCAGAATAATTTGCCCATGAATGACTCCTGACAGAGCTCCACGAGAAAAGCAAATCTGAAAGTCCTATTTCCAAAGCTGTGAATCCCAAGAAGAGACGTAAATACCTTTGTTCAATAAGTTTGGAAATAGACATCGCTGTTAAATAGGTCTATACAAAATACATTTTACTTATTTATTTGTTATCGGTTGAATTTAGAGAGAGAGAAACCTGGGCTTGTTGCTCCACCCACTCATGCATTCATTGGTTGACAGAACAGATTATTTTAAATCTTCTCCCTAAAATGAAAAATATCAATGAAACTGTAGATAGTTTTTAATTTTGATCTCCAAGTTTTTGGGATCTTAATCTTAATGTCCAGATATCCAAAATATATTCAGTCTCTCCAATTTAAACTAGTTTCACTCAGTGCAAAACTCTGGTTATAGTATTGTCACTTTCCATCAAGTTTTAAAATAACAATGAAGTTAAAAAAATAATTCATTTACTCTGAAAAATTCTGGTGGTCTCTATCTGCTCTTTGAGTGTTCTTTTAATCAATTAAAATTAAAGTACTACCTTATATATATCAAAAATTATAGCTTCACATTATTTTGCATAATAGATCATAAAATCAAAATTGGCACAGCAGTTTTTTGATTCCAAAATATATAGGAAGAGAAAATTCATTCCTAGAAGGTATGGATAGGGTAGAAAGTGACAATCAGTAAATTTTATCTGGTAATTTTTAAAAGTGAATGTTATAATAACTCTTTACTAGAGTACTCTAATTAACTATAAAATTTCTCTGTATGAGAATCTTGTGCCATTTAATAGATTAACTAGAAATATTCCTTTAAAATATTTTTCAGATATTCTCCACATGGATTTTTTAAAATTAAAAAACAAATTATTAATTTTAAGTGATCTTTCCTCTACCTTTTTTTTCTTCCTTTTTTTTTTTGGTAAGAAAGCATTGATCAATAATTTTAGCACATGACTAGGCAATAAAATTTTCAGCAAACATAATGAGCAGTGTTACTTTTTTTTTGAAGCAGGAGGTTTTCCAGTGCAGCACTTCACAATGAACTGACATTTGGCAGTGAAGAACCTTTCGAAAGTTCAGGGACTGCATTAAAAAGAGAATTATAAAGGGCATCATTAAAATTTAGGTAGAAAACTGTTACTGAGCATTTCAATTACAGAGCTACATGACTGGCAGCAAGAAATAATAGGCACAAATTAGTACTATTGACTCTTTCTCAACATCCATTCAGTAGGCCTGAGGAATGATTGCCGTGGATACGTCTTAAATTCTGTAATGTTCAAATTATCTTGTCTGATTATCATCGCGTTGTCACTGTGACCCTTCTAAGGACTTTTGTTAGTGCAAAAATTATAGACCCAAAACATTCACCTTATTAACCTGATTGCAATTCTACTTAGCATTTTCTCCACTTCTCTCTCTGCTGTAGACATACATTCTTTATTTAAATTTTACACAGTAGTTAGAGGCCAAGAAAATAAGGAGGAATGCTCATTCCATAAAATGTGATACTTCTAATTAGTCTGCTGAGACTTTTAGAATATGCATAAAGTTGTAGATGTGGTATTAAATCACATTTTTATTACCCAGAAATTAATGTTTACCATGTGTATGCAATGGTGTTAAGGATTTGAAGTGTATGTTTTAAAGTTACTAATAGTTATTTGTTTCTACAATATAGTTCACATGTATAATTTTTTCTTTAAAAATTACTTTGGATAAAACATCTTGCTTTCCCACTTTTCCCATAATTTCTAATTTAATTCTTACTCTGCTAGACTGTTCAAAGAAATACATTCTCTGCTGGGATCATATATATTCTATTTGAGAAAAGTCCTGTTGCTTCAGACAGTTGAAATGAGATAAAAGAAATAAATTTTAAGAAAACAAAGAAGGAACATTGTGTTTAGCTCACTAACAGAGATACAACTTTATCGATTTAAATAGTATTTGGCTGTCACATTTACTCATAAGAACTGACAAATTCGGAATGGCTGACAGACAGGAATTGATTTATGAGTTTGTGGGAATGGAAGGAAACCAATGAAAATGTCCTTATTAAAAATCTGCAATTTTTTACTCGAGCCAGGTTGCCATAATAAATGTAAGAATAGGCTTGATTTGATTCAGAATTAATGTAGTTTGAAATTGAAATGAGTCTCACTTCCTGCCTCCAGGAGCTATCCTGACATTTCTACAGCTGTTTCAGAGTCTACCCATGATAAATAGAATGCATGTGCAAAAGTGTGTACCTATGTATACATTTTATCCACCAACAAGACAATTAATAATAAGAGAACAGTTTGTCCAAAGCAAAGAATATTAATTGTGGAGGTAAACCCCACAAAATTTAGAAAATATCCATTTGGTAAGATTCGGAATAAGTTTAAAATAACAATAGCTATTGGTTCTATTTTAGCTAATTAACATTGTTAAGAAGAAATATTTAATAATCAAATTATCTTAGGCATTCTCTCTCCCTCCCTCCCTCTCTCAATATGTTTCAATATGGAACTTTTTCCTGCATCAGAAACCTCCAATACCTCATTCATGTTTCAGGAAAAATTAACTTTGTTCCACAACAGGGATCACACAATAAAACAGAATCAAGTCCAGCATTACCAATGATACTGTAGCGAGGTCGAAGCAAATTTAACTACAGAGAGAATTCAAACCAAAGGAAGAGGTAAAATTTATCTTGAAATGATAATCCTCTTCAGGTTGGTTTCATTTGGAAAACAAGTCTCATCTTGTATTTTTGAGAATCATATGTTTGCTCTACTGAAGGTCCTGGGCATACATTCTAAAGAGCCTTTGTCAATCTGAAATGTGGTACTTAAGTAAAGTTGAAACCAGTTACTGTATGTAATGCGGCAGTTGAAGTTCTAAGCTACTCTCCTGTTCCCCTCCCCAGTAGTCCTCATAAGGCTTTTATAAAGGTCATCTGGTTTGAATTTAGTCAAATTTAAGTTGATAGTCCATTACACTGATGGGTCTTTCAGTAGAAAAGTTCTGGTCACCAATTCATGTGGTGACAGACGTGACAGTTAAATTCAAGACAGTAAGTTCTTATGCTGCGGCTGGCTCTAGCTTTATATATAAGATGGATAGAAACTGTACCTCTGTGATACCGAGAGGGGCCAAGTACTTACTGCCTGAAAGACCTGTACTAACAAATCTAAGAAAAATATGGAGTACATATCTTTTCCAATGACAACCCAAAATATTCTGAGATGTCAAATATAACCTAAAATAAAACATTGAAATTTTTTATTTTGAAAAATAAATGAAGTATACAATAAAATAATGTAAGTTGGAATCTAAGAAAGCATGAGCATATTTTTAAACCTAGATATTATTAAAATAACTCTGGGCTCAAAGTAAATTCCAAGGACAATGACGTAAAACAGAAAGAGAAAAGTGAAAAATAGAAAAAAGCAGGTATTTGGGATTATTGATGGTGACTTACAAATGAATGGGAGATAAAGCAGATTGTTCAGACAAAAGAATAATCAGAAAATATTATTATCTTTCCATGTGACAAATTAGGGGATTCTATTGAAGCCAGCTAATTTATGTGATAATTTGGAACTACATAAAAGAAAGCAAATGATATGTAATTTAGGAAAACAGTCGTCACATTATATCAATTATTTGGCTCCATAATTCCAAACAACTTTAATTCAACAAATAACCTGCTTTCAAAAATACATATTTTGCTATATAGTTTAAAAGAAAATTGATTTGAGAACATAATGACTTCTGAAAAACTCCATTCACAGAAGTAGCTAGGTAAGTGTTTGATTGACTAGCTTATAAAAGTGTGTGAACGCCAAGATTCAGTGATCTTGGGGTCACTCTTAGAATTCTACCTAATACAGTATGTCCTCCGGCCCACAAAGATTCATGTCTCTCCCGAATATAAAGTACACTCACCCCTTCCTCTGCTTCCCAAGAACTTCATCCCGTTCAAGCATTGGATAATGACTAAAACTTCACCATCTAAATCTAAATCTCATTATCTAAAGGATCTAAATCAGGGCTCATCAGATTCCTATTTATAGTCCACCCTGCATCACAGTTACTTTGTATCTGTGGACCTGTGAAACTTAAAGTTCCATGCCCAAGTTAGGTGTACTCGAAATCTGTAATGGTGGGATTAGCATAGGATAGAAATTATAAACATTCCTTTTCAGTAAGGAAAAAAATGCAATGTGAAGAGGAATCATTGGGCCAAAGCAATTTTTTAATCCAGTTAAGCACAATCCCACCAACCTTCCCCAATTAGGTTTCAAGGTTTGGGAATAAACCTTCCCTGGCTCTCAGCTGCATCCTCTGGACTCTCAGTTTCATCCTCTGAGTCAGTCCTCCTTAGTCATTAAGGTAAAAGGTGTTGGCAGCTGAGTTGCTGTACAAACCTGCTTCTGAACAGTGGGATTGTGGGCGTACAACAGCCTCTTTTCCTTTCATTCTCATGTGTACTCTGTCTCTTTCTCCGCCTCCCTGCTTCTCACTCTCACTCTCTGCTCTCTACAATCCAACCCAGAAACCTTCTGTTGATATAATTGCCTCAAGAAATACATAGATTTGTGAATCGCACTGGGTTTTCTTTCATTATAAAAAGCCATGCCTATAAATCTATTAGATATTATACTTTTAGTTTTTGCTTCTGCTGAGATAGCTGAGGGACAGGTCTTGTAAGTTTCCTAGAGGTGCCCCTGTTTGTTTAAGATCTGTGGGGCACAACCCTAATTTCTCATCAGATACTCTCAGGTAATTGATTTGCTTACCTTTCTAAGGTTTCAGTACCAGTTTGTACAGCCACGCCCTTCACTTTCACTGTATACCACATCTCGGAAGCAACGTCTTAATTTCATGCTCTTTTGCCATATGGATAAGCTGACAGTTTCCCAAATCATCAAGTCCTTGTTTATTTTTATTTAATGATTTTTTCTGCAATTTGTCTCTCCTCTCTCACATTTTACTATAAATAGAATAAACAAGGAAAAACCTCTGATATTTTATTTGGAGCTTCCTTAGCTACGTACCCAGGTTCATTGTCTAAATGTTCCACTTTCCACACAGCTGTAAAATACAACTTGGCCAAGCATTCTTTCACTACACAATAAGGATTCCCCCACAGTCAGTTTCCAGTAACACATTCATCATTTCCTTCTGAGCCCTCCGTGTCAGCATACTTACAATTTACATACTTAAAGGAAATATTTAAAGGAAATCTGAGACTGCTCTTCCCATCAGAGGTTCAGGCTGCTCTTCTTCCAGGCTAAAGTGTTGTGGGCAGAAGTATTTCTTTGTGATTCCATGAATGTTTCCCATTTTGTGCTGTCAATCAGGGGACATTCCTCACTACTAGAGGCCACCAGCAACCCTTGCTAAATGGTCCTCTTCATATCAAATGAGGAAGGCTCCACAAAATCCTTCTCTCTCTTCATATCTGATTTAACATGTCTCTGACCTCTTGACTCAGATTTAAAGGTCTCATATGATTAAGTCAGACGCACCCAGATAATATTCCTACCTTAAAGTATACTGAGTTAAATCTTAGTTACATCTCTAAAATCCCCATAACAGGCCTAGATATTGTTTTATTGACTAACGGAAGGAAAATGTGCATATACCAGGGACTGGAAAACTTGGGGACCATCCTAGATTCTGCCTACCACAATCCCTATGGGGCTGATGAAATTACATATGAGTAATGTTTTCTTCCTTGTATATTCTTCTCACTGAGATTTAAATATACCTAGTTTCAATTGTCTTAGCTATGAGTTAGGTGTGTGGCCTTGAGCAATTTCACTAGTGTCTGTAATTGTTTTACCTTGTAAAATGAAGTAACCTCATATGTTATTCCAATATTTAAATGGGTGTTTTGGTACATATTCGATACATTTATATTCCTTTATTACTTTCTCTTGAAAAATCCAGTTCAAAATTACCTCACCAATGTTTTCCTGTCAATAAAAAAGATCCTCTCTTTCTCGATTTCTTTTCCCCTTTCTCTTTTTCTCTCACTTTCTCTCTCCCCCTGAATATATTGTTTACAAATATATTGCAAAGTGATCCTCAGACTAGACCATGCGTCAGAATCACCTTGAGGGATAGTCAGAACACAGATTCCTGCACCCTACTTCCGTGCACCATCCTGCAGTTCCTGAATCAGTAGGTTTGAGGTGCAACCTGGGAGTCTGCATTTCTGATCAGCTCCAAGGTGGTACTATACTGCTGATCCAAGAAATAAACTTTGAAAACTCTTATACTACTTAAGTCATTTGTTTTTTTACTATTAAATTATTAAAATATTGCCCTCTATGATTTTCCTTGATGACACTGTTACAAATTTCTAGAGAGTAGGGATGGATAAATTTCACTCGTCCACCATCTTAAATCATTTTTTTATTGTTGTTCAAGTATAGTTATCTCCACTTCCCCCAACCAAACCCCTGCCCCACCCCTCCCTGCCTCCCACCCTCAAAACTACCCCCTTTGGTTTTGTCCACATGTCCTTTACACATGTTCTTTGATGGCCTTTCCCTTATTATCCCCCATTATTCCCTCCTGCCTCCCCTTAGATTACTATCAGTTTGTTCTTTATTTCAAAATCTCTGGTTGTATTTTGCTTGCTTGCTTGTTTGTTTGATTAGGCTGAACTTATAGGTGAGACCATATGGTATTAAGTCTTAAAGGGCTTTACATATAGTATATGCTCAAAACCAAAATTAAATGATTATCTTTACATTATTCTAAGTGGCTCAATATAAGGGATATGATTCTACTGTTTAAAAAAGTACATTTTGAAATGAGCATGTATTTTTCCAGTTTATTCATAATTTTTCTCTTCATGAACTGATGACTTCCATAAAATCTACTTAGCAAAACATATTACTTATTTAAAAAATCTCCATATAAAGGTAATTTGTATAGGTAAAAATCTCTCATTAAACTTGGTGGAAAATGTGAAATAATGGGTAAAAGGCAAATAATAATAAATAAATTCTACCACGATCAGAGCAACCAGTAACGACAGAAAGCCTAACAACTCCCAGATATGACATAAATGCTTTGGCATCTAAAATCAAAGGGCAATGGTGCTCTCTTTAACAGCATCCCCATAATGATGTCTCAGGTGCTGTGCTATACTCTCCAGACAGCCAAGGGGAAGTTACATTTTTGACTCACAGGCCGGGCTGATTTATTCCATGTTGATTTTATATGACAGCAGGTGCCTGGTCTGTATGTTAGTCATTACACTATTTTTTTCCCTCCCACTCCTGAGAATTTAACCTGAACAAAGCTGGGTAGCCAAAACCTGGGCATATCACCTGCTAAAGTAATAAAATCAAGAGAATAATGGTCTCAATTTTAGGGTAGCTATAAAATAAAAGGGAAAATCCATTTAGCGTAAAGCCAAAATAGCCAGATAAGTATGATGCTAGTATTTTATACATCTAAAAAATGAGATATGCAGGATATTATAAAAGTTAAATAGAAACTAATTAGGAAAAATATTTTAATAAGCTATATAGAAAATCTTTTTAAATTAATGAAATAAAAATGAATTTTTTAGGAACATACTGAAGTTTTTCATTCTTCACCCAATCTATGTTTTAAATATTTCTTACATTTCTTTTTTTAAATGTATATGCATACAAATGTTATTTTTAATTTTTTTTCACAAACCACACTCTCCTATTTAGAGTTTTAGACTCCTATAGGATCATTCAAGAACCATTCAATTTGTTCCTTTAAAAGTAAGCCTAAATACTAATTGAATGAGCATTATCTTTTAAGCACACCTGTGGTCAAACTCATGTTTTCTTTTCGAGTTTGTACACCTTTCTGTTGGAAGCCAGTCTCTCTACAATTTGAAAGACAGCCTTGAGATTCAAATTTAGAGTTTTTCCCCATTCTGAATCCTGCCCAAGACCATTCTAATGGCTCCAGCTGTGATAGGATAGTTTTTATTCTCATCTCAGTCAGATCATGACCATGGTCACAGACAACTGAATCCACTTATACTGCACAAGTGGTACTGCCTTTCCTCCTGCAGTTCTGGTTCTGTGAAAGGTGTAACACCATATGGTCCTCAGTCCTTTCCTCCATGTTTTGACTGGTCAAGACTTCTAATGAGTTTCAGTATTTCTAATCTTTCACCCCATAGTGAAATCAGATATAATCTCTATTGTTTTAATGGTGTCTTCTGTTCTTTTATATAACCTAGATTCTAATACCTGTCAACATCTCATCAGTTAACACTACCTTGCTATTAGCCTCCTGCAAGAAAATCCTCAACTCACTCCATTCCATCCACACCTTGATGCTGCATTGATTGGATTTTCGTTACTCTTTATTAAACTGATACATCAATTCCTGATATTCTCCAAAGTTTAGCTCTACTAGAGGTGTCAAATACATGTCTCCCTCTGGGAAGACTTAAAAAAAAAAGGAGAGTTATAAATTGATTTTGGACAGAGTTGAATCTCCCAAAACTTTTTTTTTAACCACTGATGGTACGATGGCTTGTGATTTCCTATTCTATCATTATGATATATGTCAGGCTTCTTTATCCATCCTCCTCCCACCCAACCCCCACATACTCCTCTCACTAAACCTATCCACTTTAGAGTTCATGGGCTATTACCAAATAAATGCTTCACAGTCAACTGACAAAGAATGTTGGGAATCAAAGTGAACAAGATGTCTTAAGTTATGAGCATTGTTTCAACATGTCTCTAGGCCAGGCAACTGTCATTTTGCAAAAAAGACAGAGATGCCTTTTAGAGAATCAAGGTAAATTCATATTCCAATAGGTATAAGACAGTTTCAATATTCAATTCAAAGTAAACTTATTTCTTAATTGATTTTGATTTTTTCTGTGTGATTCTGAGTACCAAAAATTAATAAATGATTTTTAAAAGCCTTCAAAAAATGTAAGACCCAAAAAACAGGATGTCACACTGTATCCAACTTCATTGTATTTATAATCCTTTGCAAACCTCATTCACACTGCAAAGTCTGGATTTGCCCAAGATTAAATTATTTACATGTACCACATAATTCTATCTCTTTCACCCCAAGGGACAACACAGAAAATTTCAGAGGCGTGAGTGAACATGCTAATTTTAGGCAAAAATAAAATACACAGAACTAAAAAAATGTTCCGTTGTAGGAAAATACAAAAAGAACTGAAGTGCTACTTACCAATTACCTCCTGCTTTCAATCAGACATGCAAATTTCTCCACTGAGAAACTTGGTTTCAGATGTACAGTCCTGGGCAATTTCACGAGGGCATCTGAACCCCGTGAGCTCTCAGTTATGTAGTGTGGACAGAGAAAGGGCAAGACCACTCAGACTCCCTAACATGGGTGGCTTTTGTGTGTTTAGCAAATTTGGAAATGGAAGGCTGCACATTACTGGGCAAGCGAGATTAGTTGCTACTTTATTGATTGGGGTACTGTGCAGGGTTCAGAGTAATATTATAAAGAGTCTGGGTAAGAACAAGATTTTACTGAAAACTCTACATAGTAGCAAATTTTGAATTCAGTATAGTAAAAGTGTACAACTCTAGTTCAAGTTGCAAGGCTATAATAGTTAAAGCAGGAAGTGAAATGATTTATTAACTGTGGAAATTTAACATATAATGTAAGTCTTTAGGCATTCATTCATATAATAGCCTCTGTCCTCCTTCAATTTCATTTAAATGTCATTGAAAATTACAACAAAAATAGCAATCATTGTAAATGCTGTAATGCTCAGGAGTATTTTAGATGGACAGATAGATTGATACGTACGTACAGACAGACAGACAGACAAAATTGTTTGGGTCTATAAACATTTCTCCCTTTTACGATTTGGTTTTGTCTTCCCTGAACCATACACATCATTTTAAAAGACATTTTGAGAAGTAAAAGTTAATATTTATATCAGTAAATTCTCATTTTGGAAATAAGAAAAATAAGAAACACTTAGGTTACTTGTCCAAGGCCTTGTGATATGAAGGGACTAACCTGCGAACTGGGACTGCTGATGGCTGGTGCTACAAACACCCACACCACAATGCTGCTTTTCAATCCAACCTCCATTATGTATGTATTCAAACATGTTATCCAGAATCATGTTAGTAATCCAGATGTAGATACACTTCTTTCAGTATATGACTATGTATAATGGAGTGTAGTGTCTATTTTTTTGGCCACCTGCTGTATCTTTCCTCATTCTTCTATTCTTCACTACAAACTTATTCCTTAATCTTCTAATTTCAAGGTACAAATATTGATACAGGGTTGATCAACATTTCCCCTGGACAAAGGATTGCTACGGGAGGAGGGAGCACTAATCAAAATCCAAGACTGTTCTTAAAAAAATAGGAAAGCCCTGTCTTTTCTGGAAAAATTACTAAACTGGGAGTTGCTAATGACAGTCACCTTCCCAACCATATGGAGGGAAACTTCTGCAAAATGAAGTTGACGACAGACAAAAAAAAGTAGAAATGGATGGAATAGAGAATCCTGGTGAACTTGAGATTCTAGTTGTACCTTTGAAGCCATGGTTCCTACTGGATTTTCCACAGAACTTGGGAGATTTTACAGTGTTCCTGATTTTTTGCTAAAGCAAATTAAAAACAAAATGACCTTCAGCAATGTCTTCTGGATTGTTCCCCCTACGGTTTCTTATGACAGATGCAATAGGATTGGCCTTTTTGACTAAAAGCATATACCAGAATATCTGTAAGAAACAATCTAAAAAAAACCTGATTTCATTTCTTCTCTTATTAGAAAATCAAATCCCCTTTGTAGAGAAAATTAATTACTTAAGATAATTTACATACTTATTTTTTACTAAAATTAAAGTAATTTTCTGTCCACTTAAAAAAATTATGACTTTTTATACAAATGATTTCAGTACTTTTCATTGCTTTCCACTTTTATCCTTTAAGATATATTGTTTATTCCAAACTTAGAGATTTCAACATACAAAGCCATGTTGTATTAAGACTTACCTAAACATGTATAGCTGCAAAACCTTGATCCAAATTACTTATCTATTTCACACTGATGAGCCTTGTGTGAAAAGATAAATATTTATATATTGTATAGTAATATATATGTGCTATATTAAAATATATGTAATATATTACATATTCATATATCTACAATATATATATTTGAATTAGCACTCTCTAGTGAAGTAGAAACAATAGGAATATATATATAATAACAAATATTACCACATTTAAAATATCCTATATATTTATTATAAGAAATTGGTTCATACAACTATGGAGGTTGAGAAGTCCCACCATCAGCCATTTTTAACCTGGAGACCCAGAATGCTTTAAAAGCACTTTTTAAAAAGATTTCACTCACTTATTTATTTTTTTAGAGAGGAGAAGGGAAGGAGAAAGAGAGGGAGAGAAACATCAATGTGTGGGCGCCTCTCACATGGCTCCCACTGGGGACCTGGCCCGCAACCCAGGCGTGTGCCCTGATTGGGAGTTGAATGACTCTTTGGTTCACAGGCTGGTGCTCAATCCACTAAGCCACACCATCCAGGGCTAAAAGCACATTTTATTAATCAAAATTATACATTTAAAATAAGTTGGAGATAGTATTAAAATTCTAAACTAGTAACATTAACTGAAACATACTTTCCATAAGTTGGGAAATAATATTTAATGATATGCCACTAAAATGATAGCTATTAACTTTGTGATACATTAAAACTGCATAAAACATGTTTTCATTGATGTTTATAAATTGATTCTGCCATGTGTACCTGCAGAATAATTAAAATTTTAAATTACATACGTGCTTTTATTCATGTCCTCTATTTGAAGGTTGGGAGAAACAGAGTCTGGTCTATAATAAATGAAAAATGACTAGAAACAAAATTAAGAATTACTTTTAAAGAAAATTTTGAATAATTGTATTGTTACAATAGACTAGACTACTTAGAAATATATCGAGATCCCCATCTCTAAAAATGCTCATAGAGTGGATAATCCTTGATTCAGATTATTCCACACAAGATTCATGAATGAGTAGGGATGATGTAAAAGATGAACTTGAACTTCTTTTACTATCTCAGCATTAATACTATATGACTCTATAAGCAAAAAGTAATAATGGCATAAGAAAAAAAGATGCTGACACATTGGTAGCTTTGAAAAATAACAGGGTTGTGAGTAGTTACTTTATATCTTAACAAAACAAGAAAAAGGGACATCAGGGCTTTAGTATGACTGTGCTGGGAATCCCAGAAGGCCTGGCTACTCCCTCCTCTACCCTTTCATGGCACATCCATGTTGTGGTTTATATGGTTAAATGCTATGTAAACTGGTATCTGGTTTTTTGAGATGAAAAAACTGAAGCTTTATAGGGTTTATGTACTTACTCAAGGTCACTCGCCTATATGGTATTCAAGATGGGATCATCCAGGTGAATCTTACTCTGAAGCCCTGCCATTTCTACTTAAAGTCTATCTCCACAACTCCTGTGATGTTATTGTTATGATGTGTTTCCCTTTTTAAAAAACATATTTATAAGTGCCCTTATATGTTTTAAGTTTTCCAAGAAACAGATGAAGTCAGTGTAACATTCACAGCAATTTTACCAGCTCCTAACTTGGAAAATTTTTACCATGTTAAAGTATATAATTGTCATTCCTTATAACTCACTCCTACAAACATCAACACCACTTTCTTGTATAACTTCATGCTCTTTATTTTGCAAAATATCTTTTCAATTAAAAATAGTGGCTAGTGGCCAAATTCAAACAAAAGTCGTTTCTTATCTTGATAACTGAAAACACAAAACAAGAATGATTTGACAAGACCAAATATATCTTTTTGAAAGAATATCTTAGCCCCCAAAACTTGGGCCACACATTAAATACACAAACAGTAACAAAAACTGATGAGCAGAAATTGAGTGGCTATCATAGTAAAAACTAAGTGCCTTTGAAATTAATCAAATGATGGTGTATTATTAATAATCAAATGATGGTTTATTATTAATAATCAAATAGAATACATATTTTCTCTTCATTCCATGCCTGCTTTTCCTATTTAATGTAAAAGTTCTTTCAATCCAGTAATCCTACTGCTGGGATTATACACCAAGAATCCTAAATCACCAGTTCAAAAGAACCTATGCACCCCAATGTTCATAGTAGCATTATTTATAATAGCCAAGTGCTGGAAACAGCCTAAGTGCCCATCAGTAAATGAGTGTATCCAAAAACCATGGTACATTTACACAGTGGAAGTGTACACAGCAGGAAGAAAGAAGGAGCTCCTACCCTTCGTGATAGCATGGATAGAACTGGAGAGCATTATGCTGAGTGAAATAAGCCAAGTGGTAAAAGACAAATACCATATCATCTCACCTACAAGTGGAACCTAATCAATAAAACAAACAAATGAGCAAAATAGAACCAGAGACTTGGAAATAAAGAACAAATTGACAGTGACCAGAAGGGAGGGGGGTAACAGGGGAAAGAAAAGGAAGGGGCAAGACAAGGAACATGAATAGAGGATTTGTGGGCATGGACAATGGGGAGGGGGATTGACTATGGGAGGGGGGTGACAGGGCAGGGGAAAGCAATGGGGAAAATAGTGGAATAATAGTAACTGAACAATAGTAAAACAATAATAAAAAATGTAAAAGTTCTAGGTAAATATAGAAATATTATGATAACAGTTTGTAAAATAGTGAAATTATGTACTTTCAGTACCATTCCCCAGAAGAAATCAGTAAGTCTATATAATCATAGCTAAACTCATACAATAGAATATTTGCAATTTGGTGATGAAGCATAGGAAACAAGGAAAATGGCTAGGATTTGTAGTTAAAATCACTAGAAACAGAAAATACTTAGGGCTGATGATCAAAGGGCTGTTCGATCAGATTAGGCTTCTTTGCATCTCAGCATAAAGCTTAGAACATTAGAGTGCCCAGTAAATGTGTGGTATTAATTAATTAAGCAAGTAATTAATTAATGGACAAACAAATGTGTGGAGTTACCAGGGGTTAGATCCTCTGCTATACAAGTTGAGAATGTCATCAAGATGTTTTTGTTTACTTGTTTCTTTTTTCTAATTTTGTTCACTTTTTTAGTTTTTTAATTCCTGAACGATATTCAATTCCTTGGAAAATAGAACACAAAAGAAATATTTTAAAAGACTTATTTTAAACTAGATTGGTAATGTATTAATAGCTACTATACGTTTGTATAGAAGACTTCCATCTGATGTGTAGGTTCTTCATGAAAACCAAATTATATAAGAGCAGTTGCCTGTTAATCACAGAATAATAAAAAGTTTTGCTATTTTTGAAGGATACTTACATGAGGTTACTATTGTATCCTTTATATCTTTAGAGATACATATATCTAACAAGTATGCCCAACCTTTTGGTGTCTCTGGGCCACACTGGAAGAAGAAGAGTTGTCTTGGGCTACACATTAAATACACAAACAGTAACAAAAACTGATGAGCAAAAAAAGGTCTATACATAATTTTCGTGATATCTACCACCACAGATAACCAAAAAACATAATAATAATCCTACATATGTTACATAATAACCCTAATTATGTAATGACCCTTTCAATAATGTTTTAGAATCATGGAGCAAGTCCCAACCAAGTTTGTGATTGCTAATATAGAAAATGTACATATTTAAGTAATAAAAGTTAGTAATACGACTAAGTAATGTTTTAAATAAATTCACGATTTTGTGTTAGGGCTTATTTGTAGCCATCCTGAGCCCCATGCTGCCCATGGGTTAGACACCCCTGTTTAACACATCTTTCTCCTACACCTTCCCCCACATTCTGGATTTTTCCCAGCCATTGGCTAACGTCTCTCCAGACACAAGTCTCTTCCTCTCATTTTTCTGCTCTCAGGGCTCTCCCACTCACTCCTCTCCTGGATAAGAAGTCTCCCAAGCCCTATGGCACCACCCTGTAAAACTGTTCTGTGACCTCCAGGATTCACCACCCCTCCCCATCGCCATCCCCACCCCCTCAAACCCCATCTCCTGTCTCCTCAGCCCCCTCCCCACATTTCTGAACTCCAAGTCCTCTGACTCCATTTTGACCCCTTGATTCTGTTCCCAAGTCCCTTCACTCAAAGTGCCCCAACACAGCCCTTGCCTGTCCACCCAAAGCCACCCTGCCGGGCACCCTGTCTTTTCACCTGGAGAAGAGTTGCTCCCCTTGCTCCCTGTAGTTAGGGCTCCAGCAGGAGCAGGTGCACTTCGGGACAAGGAAACAGCACCGTTTGTGAACTGAAGTGACCGGGGCTGCTGGAGTCGCAAGGCCCTGCTCCCTTGAGGCCTTGCAGCTAAGCTGTCACAAATTGCCACTTAATTGCAAGTCCATTGCATGACAGCACCTAACTACAATAATAGTTCAATTTGGTTGACTCCCCCAATCAGATTCAGTTATGCCTTCATGTATGGAACTTTTTATGTTTTAGTCTTGACCATTATGGATGGAACATAATACATTGTATTTTAAATATCTTGCATATGTCTTATGTAGACTCCTAGAGGTCAAGAACCATTTTGTTTCAATTGTGTGATTTTGATCCTTATTGGTTACACACCAGTATCTCAGTAAATATTGGTCGACAAATAGGTGAATGAGTAACCATGTTGTCTTAATCGAACTGGCGACCCTTTGCTTCACAGGCCCATGCTCAATCCACTGAGCTACACCAGCCAGGGCCATAAATACAATTTTTAAAGGAAATAGATATGACTGGCTGGTGTGGCTCAGTGGATTCAGCACTGGCCTGCAAACCACAAGGTCCTAGGTTTGATTCCCAGTCAGGGCACATGCCTGGGTTGCTGGCCAGGTCCCCAGTAGGGGGCACATGAGAGGCAACCACACACTGATGTTTCTCTCCCTTTCTCCTTCCCTTCCCCTCTGTCTAAAAATAAAATAAATAAAATCTTAGAAAAAAAAAGATGCTTCCAATTGAAATTAAATGCCATCATCCCTATACTTTACAATACTCCAGGAAAGCACCTCCTAAACATTATGAATAATCAATGGCCTCCTCAGATGCCCAGGAACACAGATTTCTGGCCTTGAAAGCTCAACCAGGGCTGGGTTCATGGCTCTGCAACCAGAGCAGTGGCAGGGGGCTCTGTGTGCACAAAAGGCCAACAGTTGGGATTTAATGAGACTCGTGTTACTGTCGTGAAATCCTTAATAATTTTATTTTTGAATTTATGCTTTGCAGATGAGTATACCTTAGGGACTTAGAACCTCTGCGCAGCCGCAGTCCCATCTCCCTCCCCTAGACCTGTTCTCTGCCTCTCCATCCCCTCTCCTGGCTACCCTTAGTTACCAGCTGGGGCCTAGTCACCAGCTCCCAGAGGGTGCAGGTGAGGCATGTTCACCCTGATGGGACTTGGTGAAAAGTATGCCTACCCAGATGGGCATCGAGTGCCTTGGCACATTCCACAGGAGACTTGTAGGATAAGCTACTCAACAGCCTGATTTAGAGAGCTAGTGCCTCCTAGAGCACAGGTGGCAAGTCCTTTGGGGTTTTGTGTCCATCTTGGTTGGCGCCTGGCTTGATTTCTCTGCCCTTCATGAGATTCGGTGTGGGGGTCTGCCCTGACAGGAGGTGGGGATTCCGCAGCTGGTGGGCTATGCAAGCACATTCAGCCACAAGATGGGGTCATGAGGCTCCTGTGAATGTCTGTAATGGCCCTCCAGGTGAATTAAGTAAATTTAAAATTTATATGTCTTTGGGTTGAGAAGGAGGGAGAAAGACCATAGAAGAAAGGAATTTTATATTTTAGTACCTTTAGTAGCGCTTGTCTTGTACTGTTCGAAGAAGGGTTCTACATTTTCATTTTGCACTGAGCCCTGCAAAGTATGTAGTTGATCTTGCCCCCAGTTCTGCAAACTGCAACAAGGTGATTTGAAGAGGTGAAGCCATGCACATGTATTTGACAAATTCTGCACAAGGTTCATAAAAACATTCCAGTATTCTTCCACCAAAGAATGCTCCTCCTCCCCTTCCCATGGATATATTTCTGTGTCTGTGCCTGTCTATGACATTTTAAGTACTGCAGACGGGAAGCTATATAAGGTATAATACCTAGATACACCAATTTAAAAGTTTATTTTAAACTCTAATAACTAGTCCCAGGAAAAGTAGTTCTAGTAGTTACTTAAAATTTCCCTTCCCTTAATCTTTATTACACTCCATCAATACAGACCAAAAAAACACCATTTGTAAATGGTGAGTTCACTAATTCCTTCAAATCTATTGTTGATAAGCTAATATTTATCCATTTTCAATTTCTGTTCCCTGATGCACAATCTCACTTAAACTTAAAAATTCATCTATGCTAGGAATTATCATTATTCCTATTTTACATGTGAGGAAAGTGCTTGGAAAGGGCTACATAACCTCACCAGTGATGCAGTGGGTGGATTGGGAACTGCCTAGTGGCCGATATATGACCACATACCAGTATACAGAACGGCAGGTCAGACAGGTGCTATTACACGGAAAATACCTGATTGGGGAATCACACTGGGATTTTTTTTAATTTCCATGTGACTTTCAGCTCAGAAGTTTGATTTGAAAAATAAAAATGTATTGTTCCTTTAAAATAGCACATTAACTGTTTTAAAGCAGAAGGTTTCTCTCCTCTACTCCCAATATTAATTAATATAATGTGTTTTGGTACATTGGATAAAGCTTATACCACCCTTCTTTTATAACTGTCTAGTAATTTAGAAAGAAATCAGTTTTATACAAGATATAACAAGATATTGTGACATAAATTATGTAATAAAGGGAATTTTGCTCACAATGTTCTTTAAGAATTGTGTTTTAGATATTCCTCTCACACACATTGAGATAATTTATCATATGTAAAATATATTTTAGTTAATGATTGTCTTTTACTTAACTAAAATAAGAAATCAGATTTTCAAAACTGAAATAATATAACTGGCCATTTTTATTCACAGATTATAAATATACAGTAAAATTTTAATAAATTGAATTGCATTGTTATTTTGGATATGCAAATTATAGAAATAATCTAATGTGTTATCAATAAGTATGATGAAAGAGAATAAAAAATAAACTTTCATAGATATACCAGGGGAAATAATTCACATTTCTTTGAAAGGGAATTTTGTTTCTAGAATTTTAGTATTGGTTCAGACTAGAGTTTAAATTCCCAAGTCAAGAAATGAGGAAAACTTCAATGGTAATGGCTAAAATAGCAAGCCGATTTGGATCAAAAAGATATTGTTTAAATGACTAAAGATAAAATATGTTTTTATTGTAGCTCTTAGCTTGCTTCAAGATCTATTGCCTTTAAGGTTGAAAAAACACTCCGAAGGGGACCATAATGATTCCAGATACAGACATTATGCCATGGTGATGATGTCCTTTCCGATGCTCTGTCAGTGGTTTTCTATTACTGATGTACACCAGACCAAACTGTGTACCTTTCTCTATGAATAATGAAAGCAGGCATAAGCACAAGAAATATAAGGGGGCTGCTGTAAGCAGATACTTCTGTTTCATTACCACTGTTTTATTAACAAATTACTTCCATTAAAGAGATTATGAGGTTGCAAAAAGCAATGCAAAATGAAAGAGTCCAGGCCTAACTTTCATTTTGTAATGAACTGAAGTGATTTGCCTGCAGTCGGCCCAGTTCCTCATTGTTTCCGTGACTGCACAGTCTATTTTGTATCTTGAATTGTAGGTGTGCTCTCTGTGAATCATCTTTTCTAGGGGGAAAAAGATGTTTCCAATTAAGTCAAGATATACACCTCTCACTTCCTAATGTGGAGAGTGGTGTGTTATATATAGTACACTTCACAGTGAAACAATATGCCAAAAGCTCCATATTTCTTATTACAGTTGTTTTACAATCCAATAGTTTGTGACAATACCATAAGCTTTTGAAGCAGTCATGACTCCAAACCTTAACACTAACATTATTCTAATCTTAAACCAATACTTCACTTTTGAATATTGAAACTTTAACACTCCAAGTGTCTAGGGAGATCCCCAAAGTGTACTTTTTTGAGCTTTTTAAGTGAAAGTAACCAAATGTTGAAAATGGTTATTGTATTTCAAAGCCTATAATTATTTAGGATTATTCAGGTGTATACAATCTCTTCTTTAAGAAGATGAAAAGTAATGTTATTTCTATCCTCTTTTTTTCATTTTTGGAGCTGGAAAAAACAAACTGATGGCAGTATCCTGCCAATTCCAAAATTGATTTTGAAATCAGCCTGGTCCATGGAAACCAGAAATCTGATCATCACAGTTGCTAAAGAAACCCCATGCTACAAGGCAAAGACTCCCACTGATATCCTCGAGTACAGAGACTAAGGAAAAAAGGTATTTAAATTGAATCAATTTCTATTATGAGTGCTAGAATATGATTGAATAAATTTTGATTTTGTAAAACTCATTTGAGATTAAACATTTTTCCATCATAATTTTCCATATTTGTATACTACTGTGTTTAAAATTTTTCATATTATATATTTAATAGACTTTATAACCATGATTTTACCAGTCAACATTTTGCATGGGAATTTATCAACATAACTGAATCCTGAAAAATTCCATAGTTATTTTAAAATTTATTTTTATATAATTAAGGAATTTTTGTATATTTCCAGAATAGTGCAGTTTTTTCTTGAATATCAAAAGCAAATATTTAGAAAAATATAAAAAAACAGAGAAAATTATAAAACAAAGAATAAAATAACCATTAAAGCCCTAACAAAAGAAGTCACTCATTATTTTTCAATTCTTTTTCTAAGCATTTATTTGTTCAAAATGGGAATTTTACTGTTTATATGGTTGTCTTAATTTTGTCCAGAAATATACTGCTTCAAAAGAAGTCTAGGTAACAAAGCAGGAATACACAATCTAGAGCCTTCAATATTAGGTAAAATGAAAAAAAATATTAAAACAACCAAACGGAAATTTCAACAGCTACAAACAAACCAAGTTAGAAGTAAATTTCATGCCATAATCTTTGAAAAATCTTGACCAAGGAAAGAATTTTATTATAATGTCTGGAAGTTATTTTCAGAAAGAATGTGAGTAAAGAAAATCTCCAAAATTCTCACAAATACCTACTAATTTGAAGAAAGATGTATAAACATGGTGAGTAGATAGTCTAGGAAAAGCAAAGGTTAAACCCTAGAAATTAAAAGCCCCTAGCCATTTTCAAATTGAGAATAGAGAAAATGAAATCAAATAAACATTGCTAAGAGAGTAACTTAAAATAGAGTCAGGAGACCATTGAGGAGGTGGGACCTATGCATATCCTCCGACTGCCTCAGGTCTCAGAGCTGCTGTTCAGTCATTAAACCTGTTGCTACACTCAGCTCAAGGCTGAGTCCTAAACATTCTGGAACAACAATGGTTGTAAGGCACCTATGGACTTTACCTCTTCTTTGAAGTTTTCACCTTTCATTTGCATATTGAAACTAACCAATCCTATTTTCATGAAGAAATTACACTTTGTGGTTTTGCCTTTCTTTTTTCTCTCCAGAGCAAAATTTGGGTAGCTATTTGAATGAGTCTCCAGGCTACACCTCTTGTGTAAATATAAATGGTTTTGTTTCTTTAAAATAGCCTGAAGCTCTTAATTGGTTAACAAAGGGCTGTGAGATCATCTGGAGGAAATGATGTGAAGCCCCCAAGTCTTCTGCCAAGGGAGCATGATATTCTCTCTAGTTAAGTGCAGGAAACTCTAGTTCAAACCATTTTAGTATAAGCTAAGAAGTGTAACGCCTAGGATATCCAACAAAGGCTCTTCCAGCAAAGCTTTTCCTTCAAAGTGGACCGAAGAATCTCATCTCAAATCACAAAAGTTGGATAGTAGAAATAAACTAGATTTCATGTACAACAGACAAGGAGAATTAATCCACATGATGTAACAGAAAAAGATTTTAGCACGGCAAGATAAGAATAAAATACATGGCAAGTAAGCCAGCATACCTCAGAAATACATAAAAGAAATTTACACAACATTTTAAAACCACTCAAAGCACCCATCTTAAAGGAAACCCTATGTAAATAAAATGAAAAGAAAAAAAAAGCAACAACTCTATGAGATTGCCTCACAATCTAGAAAAGCCAGAAATATTAGTTAATAGAGCCAAAATAAATCTCATAGAAATAAATCTAAATGAGACACATTGTAGAATAGACTAGCCATGCCAAAAAATCATACTATTGATATAAATGAGGCTTCTAATGGAAATAAATGAAATAAATATTGTAATTAAAGTAATATACTAGAAAATTAAAATGGCACACTGTATTTTTTAATAATATGATATAGAATAAGAGACATCAAAATATACTTGATTATACCATCAAACTTGAAAACTAGAAAATTCTTCAGAATCCTTGCAGAAAATATCACCAGTGAAAGTTAGAGATGGATCTACTCATATTGACCTCAGATTTTTCCATTAAAATATTTCAACACCAGTGAATAAATTATCTACAGATCTGAAAGGAATATATTGTGATGTAAGAATATAAGTAATTTTTTGTTATTGTACAATGTCAATACAAAGCTTCCTGAAAATTAACAAATTCAAAGAATCCCTGTGTACATATATATAAATAAATGCATAATATATACACAAAATATGTAATGAATACTTATCTATTTCTATATGTGTATATAAAGAGAGAGAAGAAAGAGAAAAATCCTAGGAATAATATTTTCCTAATGTGTTATTCTTGAATGGAGATATTTTAGCTATTTTGCTTGATTCTTCTGCTTGCTTATTAAAATACTTAAAATAAATATTTATGTATTATTTAGTATAAAATAATTAACTTATTATTCTAAAATAAAAATGAGAACACAACAACCTAAATTTGTGGGATATGGGGCAAGCAATCTTAAAAGGGCAATTGATAGTATCATAGGCCTATCTGAAAATGCAAGAAAAGCTCAGATAAACAATCTAACTTTACACTAAAAGGAACTTGAATAAGAACAACACATGAAGCCCAAAGGGTAGGAGGAAGGAAATAATAAAGATCAGAGCAGAAATAAATGCAGTAGAGTCTAAAAAAAGATACAAAAATATCAATGAATCAAGAGCTGGTCCTTTGAAAAGATAAACAAGATTGACAAACCTTTAACCAGACTCATCAAGAAAAAAAGAGAGAAGACCCAAATAAATGAAATCAGAGATGAAAGAGGAGAATTCTGTAACAACTAACCAAAGAAATACAAAAGATTGTAAGAAAATGTTATGAACAAAACTATATGCCAAAAAACTGGACAAACTGGAAGAAATGGATAAATTCCTAGAAACATACAATCTTCCAAAACTAAATTAGGAAGAATCAGAAAATCTGAATAGACAGATCACATCTATTAAAATTGAAGCAGTAATCAAAATACTCCCAACAAACAAAAGTCCTGGACCAGATGGCTTCACAAGTGAATTTCACCAAGCATTCTGAAAACAGCTAACATTTCTCCTTCTCAAACTATTTCAAAAGCTACAAGAGAAAGAAAACTCATTTTATGAGTACAGAATTATCATAACTCCAAAACTAGATAAAGACACTATAAAAAACCAAAAGTATAGGCCAATATCCCTGATAAACATAGATGTTTAAACCCTCAACATTAACAAACTGAATACAGGACCACAGCAAAAAGATCATACACCATGATCAAGTGGGATTTATTCCAGAAATGCAAGGTTCAAACAGCATCCACAAATCAACAAATGTGATTTACCACATACAAAAAAATGAAGGATAAAACCACATAATCATATCAATAGATGCAGAAAAAAACATTTGATAAAATCCAGCACCCATTTTTGATAAAAATTCTCAGCAAAATGGGAATAGAAGGAATATACCTAAACATAATAAAGACCATGTATTACAAACCCAATACCAGCATCATACTCAACGGGCAAAAACTAGAAGCATCCCCCTTAAGACTGGGAACAAGACAGGGATGTCCACTTTTACTTCTTTTATTCAACATAGTACTGGAAGTTCTAGCCACAGCAGTCAAGAAGAAAAATAAAAGACATTCAAATCAGAAAGGAAGAAGCAAAACTGTAATTGTTTTTAGATGACATGATACTGTACAGAAGGAGCCCCAAGATCCCACCAAGGAACTACTAGAACTGATAAATGAATTCAGCAAAGTAGAGGGATACAAAATTAATATCCGGCAATCAGTTGCATTTTTATATGCCAATACCTAGCAAACAGAAAGAGAAATTAAGAAAACAATCCCATTCGCAATTTTTTCAAAAAGAATGAAATACATAGGAATAAACTTAACTAGCGGTCTAAAAGACTTTTACTCAGAAAATTATAAGACATTGAAGAAAGAAATTGAGGAGATACAAATAAGTAGAAGCACTATGTTCATAGATAGGAAAAACTAACATCATTAAAATTTCTGTACTACCTAAAGCAATCTACAGATTCAGTTCAATTCCTATCAAGATTCCATTGATGTACATCAAAAAAACTAGAACAAGTATTTCAAAAATGTATGTGGAACCATCGATGGCCCTGCATAGTAACAGTGATCCTGAAAAAGAAGAACAAAGTTGGAGGAAGCACACTATTTAATATCAAACTACACTATCAGACCATAATAATCAAAACAGTCCGGTACTGGCATTAAAAACAGACATATAAATCAAAGGAACAGAATAGAGAGCCCAGAAACAAGCCCACACTTTTTAGTCAATTAATATTCGACAGAGGAAGCAAATACATGCAATGGGCTAAAGATAGTGTATTCAATAAAGGGTGCTGGGAAAATCAGATGGATACATGCAGAAAAATGGAACTAGACCACCTCTTACACCACACATAAGAATAAATTCAAAACGGATCAGAGACTTAAATGTTCGACCTAAAATTATAAAAATCCTAGAAGAAAACAGGAAGCAAAATTTCAGACATTGCCCACAGCAATATTTTATCAGATATATCTCCCCAGGCAAGGGAAACAAAAGAAAAAATAAACAAATGGGAGTACATTAAACTAAAAGATTTTTGCACAGCAAAGAAAATCATTAACAAAATTAAAAAAAACATAGGATGGGAAAACATATTTGCCAATACATCCAATAAGGGGTTAATATCCAAAACGTATACAGTACCTATAAAACTCAACACCAAAAAACAAACAATTCAATTAAAAAATGGGCAAAGGACCTGAATAGACACTTCTCCAAAGAGGACATACAGCTGGCCAATAGACATATGGAAAGATGCTCAACGTCAGTAATCATCAGAAAAATGTAAATTACAACCACAATGAGATTATCACCTCACACCTGTCAGAATGCCTGTCCTCAATAAATCAACAAACAGCAAGGCTGGAGAGGATGTGGACAAAGGGGAACCATTTTGTACTGTCACTGGGAATGCAGATTGGTGCAGCCACTATGGAAAGCAGTCTGGAGACACCTCAAAGACTCAAAATGGATCTGCCTTTTGACCCAGAGATCCCACTTCTAGGACTATATCTGAAGAAAATGAAAACATTAATTTGGAAGAACATAAGAACCTGTATGTTCATTGCAGAATTATTTACAATCACCAAGATATTGCAGCAGCCCAGGTGTCCTTCAATTGATCTGTGGATAAAAAAAACTATGGGACATTTATACAATGGAATCCCACTCGGCTGTAAAAGAGAAGAGAATTTTACCTTTTGTGACAGCATGGATGCGCCTGGAGAACATTATGCTAAGTGAAATGAGCCAGTCAGAGAAAGACAAATACCATATGGTTTCACTCATATGTGGAATCTAATGAACAAACTGAACAGGGAAATGGGGCAGACTCATAGAAGGAGAGCAGGATGACAACTAGTGGTGGGGAAGAGGTCAGGGTGGAGGGATTGAGCAAAAAGGACTCACGGACATGGACAACAGTGTGGTGATTGCTGTGGGGGGAGTGGGCTATAACAGGACTAAATGGTAACACAAAATACAATTAAAAATTAAAATAAATGACATTCTTGGTAATATTACCATGCTGTCCATAAAAATTAGCACAGGTGCTACTGGTTTTTCACAACATAAATTTCCACATTCTAGACACTACTTATTCACATAAAGGTCAAAGTTTAAACTACCACTGAGAAGCTATGAAAGCTTCCAATGATTCAAGTCTAGCCAGGAACCAGAGAACTGAACTAATTGTTTAAGTCTGCACAAGGTGACAAGCTGCCGGCTGGCAGAGAAAACATTTCAAAACCAGGCTGAAAACGCTACATCTAATTTTACTTAGGATGGAAGAAGAGATCCAGAAGACTGGTCTGTTAACTGGCAGTGAAACATGGTGTTCCCATGCTCTTCCCAGATCACCTGGCAGGAGGTTTGCTCTTGCTGGAAGAAGACAGTTTGTCTCTGCGAATCTTTACTTAACTTTAAAATACGTTTGTGGCATAATATAAAGCTTGACACAGAATTTTCATAGTTTTGTCACACTTGTAAACACTGCTATTTAAAATCGCTCTTTAATGTAAAAAGAAGGCAAATATTTAGCACTGTAAATTATAATACAGTACATATTTTTGCAATTTATCTTCCTAATAGATAATTCAGAAGGTTCAGAGGCATATTTCTTTCAAGGCTCTGTGTGCTGCGTATACTTACATATCTCATATATTCTGCATGTGAGGGTATGTGTCAAGGGTGTGCAGCGTAAGAACGTGCTGCAACAGAGGAAATTAAAAGGGTACAGATCTCAGTGGCATCACAAGGTTCACCTAAATTCTTCCAGAACAATCCCTGACTATACAATCTTACCATGCAGACAGTGGTAACCATTGCACCTCATTTTCTACTTTCTTTTATGCTTTGATTGGCAATCCACATAATCGTTCATTTATTTTTGGAGTTGTGTGGCCTCTAGTGGTATATGGAAAAAACATACAATGAAAATATATCAAGGCTTAACACATCTGTCTCCTGAGATTAAAAACTCTAAAAGATACTATTATTTTAACTTAAAACAATCACATAAGCATTACTTTGACTTAACACAATGCTCTCACTTGATAATATTAGATTTGGTCCAAGGCTGCTGCTATTTCTAGACATACATTATAGAAAAATAATATGTAAATAATTATTATAATTTTCTTCATTTTTTTACATTTTCCTCAGAGGTCAATATCAGTATTAAGACATTTTCCCCAAATGAATAAGAATTATTTTTCAAGAGTATAATCAAATTTTAAAAAGTTGCTTAGGAATGTTATTTGTATTTTACCTTTAACTAAAATCCATCTTTAATTAATTTAATTTTAAATATATATTTTCTAGATCACCTAGTTTTTACCCAAAATTTCTGCAGCATTTACAAACCATAACACTAGATCTTGGAAAACTAATAAGATGGTGGACAGGTATCAAAATGAATGTCGCTATCTTTTGTTCAATATGAAAGGCTACTATTTGCATCAAAGTCAAGAGGCACTATGTTGAAAGACCTTAAATGGCAGATTACTTAAGCCTGTGGACCTATTTATTAATGTGTTCTTCAAGAAGAATTGAACTAGCTATTTTATATCTTCAAACTGTAGTATTATTTCAGTTTCACTCTATATTTCAGTAAATTGCATCTCTTCCCTACTCTGAGAAGGGAAAAAACAGTATTGTTTCTAAAAGAACACCAACAATTAAGAAATATGTTCAACTTGCCACAGTTGGCATTTTGGCATTAGTGTCTTTCAACATATGATACTAAATACAGAACAGGGGTGAACTCTTGGGTCACCAAAATTTCTTCTGAGACGTTCTTTTTTTCTATTTTAAAAACTCACAGGTTACAATCCTAAAAAAACACCAAAAGCAGAAAGTAATACACTCCACAGTTAAAATGTTTTCAAATTTATTGCACAGCATTTGCCCATTGCTGAAGTTATTCACTAGACTATAGATCTTAAAAGCATTCCTGAGTTCATCATGTTTACTATCACTATTCCCCACAGATTGTAGTTTATAATCTAGAGAGTTTATAATCAGGAGTTTATAACCAGAGATTAGAAGATAAAGACGGTGCTGTATTAGTGAGGAACATAAAGTGATAAGAAAATACAAGCTAGGTGTCTACTGACGGCCCTTACAAGAGAGGATTATTCTGCAGCTTTATCACACTTAGACTTGATAGGATAGCTGAATAAAGTGAAGTATAGGCTATGTGAGCCATGTACTGGCAGTTGTTGAAAATGGGTTTTTGATTTAGTTGCCAACTGAGAATTCGGAAACAAAATAAACCCTTTGATGGCCATCAGAAAATATGACTTTCTAAATAAGAATAATGAATAGTGTCTACATAAATGACCCCCATGTTAATTCATCCAACATCTTTCAGGGCCAGAATGGCACTATTTTAATAGAATTCTGATGGAGAATGTCTAACATTGAAAGTCACTGTATGCTCACATAAAACCATATTATATGAAACTTGTCAGAAACATCATTCCCATGACAACATCGACAAGAAAGTATGAAACTCTTCAAAAACAGAAAATTCTTCAGAGTTGCCAAACTCCCTTAATGCTGATACTACCAAGGTGTTTAGTAGTAGGTGAAATTCATCTCTGTTTGTATCTGAGTCCAAAGGAATGATGAAAATGGTGTGCTTTGAGACAAGGTTTGTATTCGGGTTATACCTTTGGGGTACACTTCAAAGTCAATAGAGTCAGAGATCATGGTAGGGTTTCTATTTAATTTTATTATTCTGTCAATCAATACCTATTGACTATGTTAATGTCTCAGTTTTCAAATGTTTTATTAGGGATATTTTGAAGTTCAGGTAAAACATAAATAAATTACCATGCCGATTTTCATGTATACAACATCCAGCTTCAGCCATGTTCATGCTTTGTACTCTTTATTTATTTGGGTCAAGATGCAAAAGTTTGGTTGAAAAGAGACAACATGTGAGACTAGGAATGTCTAGCAGTCACATTTGTCTTCCCCAGACAAATAAAATTAGATAAAACACTCAAATATTAGTCTTTAGCTTTGTTCATTCAGGTGTGTTAAAAACTAAAGGCAGGTTAGATAACAACTAAATAAAAATTAAATACTATGAATTTTTATCCTGATTTGACTGCTTCTGTATACATTTTCTTATCCTTCTTTTTCACATTTGAAAAATGTGTACATAAAGAAATACACTATATATGTATCACAAGCACAGACATACTTTGATGAGATGATACTTACATATACTGTATGTGAACACCAATCAATATGGTTATTTACATGAATACAACTATCAGTTCACTATAGTAGTTGGTAGAATTTGACAAAGAAAGCAAGAACATACAATGGAGTAAAGATAGTCTGCTGGGAAAACTGGGTCAGATACACATTGAAAAATGAAACTAGACCACCTTTTCATACCATGCACAATAATAAACTCAAATGAATTAAAGCCTTAAATGTTAGTCTCAAAAGCATAAAAATCCTGGAAGAAAACACAAACAGTAAAATATCACACATTTCTCATAGCAGTATTTTTGATAAGATATCTACCTGGGCAAAGGAAACAAAAGAAAAATAAACACATGAGACTACATCAAACTAAAAATTTTTGCACAGCAAAGAAAACAATTACTGAAATGAAAAGACAACCCACTGAATAAGAGAACATATTCACCAGTGATACATCTAATAAGGAGTTGATATCTAAAATATATAAAGAACTTATAAAACTCCAAGTTTTATAAAGAACTCAAGTTTGTAAAGAACAAAAAATCAAATTAAAAAAATGGGCAAAGAACCTGAATAGACACTTCTTCACAGAGGACATGCAGATGGCCAACAGACATAGAAAAAGATGCTCAACTGCACTAATCATCAGAGAAATGCAAATTAAAATCACAATGAGGTATCACCTTATACCTGTTGGAATGGCTGTCACCAGTAAATTAACAAACAAGCATTGGCAAGAATGTGGAGTAAAGGGAACTCTAGTGCATTGTAGATGAGAATGCAGACTAGTGGAGCCACTGTGGAAGCACTATGGAGTTCTCTCAAAAAATAAAAAATTGAACTGCCTTATGACCCAGCAATTCTACTTCTGTCAATATAGTGTGAGAAACCTGAAATACTAATTCAAAAGAGCATATGCACCCTTATGCTCATTGCAGTGTTACTTATAATAGCCAAGCTATGGAAGCAGCCCAAGTGCCCATCAGTAGATGATTAGATTTAAAAAAACCCGTGGTATATTTGCATAATGGAATACTACTCACCTGTAAAAAAAGAAGGAAATATTAACTTTTGTGATTCATGGATGGACCTGGAGTGTATCATGCTAAGGGAAATAAGCCAGTCAGAGAAATACAAGTACCATATTATTTCATTTATTTGTGGAATCTAATAAACAAAGTTAGCAACAAAATAGAGACAGACTCCTAGATAAAACGAACAGACTTAGAGCTGTCAGAGGGGACAGTATTTTGGGGGCTGGGTGGACAAAGTGAAGGGATTAAGTGAAGAAAAAAAATTCATAGACACAGACCACAGTGTGTTGATCACTAGAGGGAAAGTGGGATGGGGACAATTAAGAGGGTGTGGGGGAAATGAAGGGTGGTGAAAGGAGACTTGACTGGGGTGGTGAATGCACAACACAATATACACATGATGTATTGCAGAATTGTACACCTGAAACCTATGTAGTTCTGTTAACCAAGGTCATCCCAATAAATTCAATAAAAAAATAAAAATAGCACTGGCTGGAGTAGCTTAGTGGATTGAACGTCAGTCTGCAAACCACAAGGTCACTGGTTCAATTCCCAGTCAGGGCACATGCCTGGGTTACAGGCAAGGCCCCTAATGGTGGGGGGGCAGTGTGTGAAAGGCAACCACACATTGATGTTTCTCTCTCTCTCTTTCTCCCTCCCTTTCCCTCTCTCTAAAAATAAATACATATTTTTTAAAAAGATTTTATTTATTTATCTTTAGAGGGGAAGGGAAGGAGAGAGGGAGAGAAACATCAGTGTATGGTTGCCTCTCATGCGTCCCCTGTTGGGAACTGGCCTGCAACCCAGGCATGTGCCCTGACTGGGAATCGAACCATGATCCTGTGGTTCGCAAGCCTGTGCTCAATCCACTGAGCTACACGAGCCAAGGCTAAATACATATATTTTTAAATCTTAAAAAAATAAAAATAAAGATAAAATTACAAACTCACTGAGATAGGAGCAATGTCTTACACTAAATCTGTATGTGCCACACTGCAGTATATATAAAAGTTGTTCAATAAATTCATATAGTATGATAAACATACTCTGTCTTCATTTTGAATGATTTACCAGTTGATTGTTCTAAATACTTTCTGAAGAGATATAAAAAAATAAAAATAAAATCAAAATGTTAGATAATTTTCATGTAGGTTTCAAACACCATAGCCCTGTTTTCACCCAGCACCTGGGCTCCCAAGAAGTCCTGAAACTCTAGTCTCACTCAACAGACCTTTAGAACAGACGGGAACAGACCACAGGGTTCAAAAGGTTCACTTTGAGTGAATGCGAGAAACAGTGGGATAAATGGTGGTTCTGATATAATAAGAGTCTAGGCCCATGTCTTCTTAGAGATATTACTGGGTTTAGTAAATACAGATGAATTCAATTAAAATTAAACATGACTTGGAATGCTTACCAAGTTAGAGGTACTGTCTCTGAGAATTTAGAGATATTTTCTCTAAATTATTATTGTATATGAACATTTTTTATCATATCAGCACAGGGAATGATAAGTAGATCTGATTTTCCCTTGAAGAGATCGGGCATCATATGTTTGCCCAAAGACTGCGGAATAACAGGAGGAAGAGCATAGGAAAGGGCCTTCATTACAAATGGCCAAATCTGCAGCCGCTCCAGTGGCAGGAATTCTACAGTAAAGCGCACTGTTTTTGATACTAAGTATAGCCTTGAAGTAAACTTTTTTCCCTTAGGCCTTTCTTCTTTGACAAAGTTCAGCTTGACTTTCTAAATAAGATTAATGCTTATGGTCGACACAGATTATTCTGATGTCCGTCAAGGCCCTGCTCTTTCCTCAGTTACTAAAACAATATTGGTCCTGGCAGGTATAAAACACACTCTCCAACACAGGCAGACAGTGAGTCCAGTTTGGAATCTGAATCCAAATTAGGTCCCATATTAATTGCAAATGGTAAAAACCTTTGCTTTCGATTTTTAATTAAGATTAATGATGCTGGTTTGAAGAGCTGATACCAAGACGCTGGCATTAACAGCAATCATTTTTCAACTGTGACCAACATGCTTTCCTTTTGAAGTGCTTTCTAGTCCAAAATAATAGTTGGCAAGAAGGTGGTGTTGAAAGGGGCAGAAGATTCAATAGTAGCAATTCTCGAGACTAAACCACAAATGTATTGAACACAGAAAAATCTCAGGAGAAACACTTTTTCAGGCAGCACACGCTCTGCCAAAAGCCTGCTCTTCGGAAAAAGTGCTTGGCTATATGAGAAACAAGGGGCTCCATGTTCTTGAATGAGATTCTATGGAAAGATATAAATAACTGGTAAAAAGAAATGTTTCCAATTAAAGTGCTCCTGGATATCTGTTGATTGTGAGTGAGATGATTTACGCGGGGTGCAGAGTCAGAGCACAGACACACCATCTGGAATTACTAACCGAGAAACCCATAAACTCATCGGTGTATTACATGACTTACTGTCAGGCCTCCGTGGAATAGGTATCATCAGATTCTAAAGCTTCACATTTAAACCACTTTAGAATTTACTTAAGACAGAACATGTTTCATTCAAAATAAGTCTCCCCTTTTTGATTGTGTTGTGCATGCTCTGAAAACAAATTCCTGAGAGGGACATGAAAGAAAATCTGGGGAAATAGTAACCAGTAAGATTTTTCTCCCGGCTGCTTTGTCAGTTCTGCACAACCACAGAAATTATACAGTGGATTTTGTTCCACAATCAGTAATACACGTCATGTCTGAAAACATAGGCCCCTTTGGAAGGATGACTGCTTGGTGCCCTTAGGATTTTGAGGTGGGTGTTTAAGTTTTTTTACAATCACATGAACACAAGAGAGCTTTTGTGTGCCAAGACATACATGTTCTTTGAGCAAACAAAAGTGGAAAATTTTAGCACATTCTGTATTAACAGGAACAGAATTGAATTTGCCTGAGTTCTGTTTATGAATGGCATTATTTATACAGCTGTGAATTGTATTGAAACATGACAATGTGGGAAAAGAATCTGCATTCATTGAATTATCCAGCTGACTTCTATTTTTTAATGCATATTCATCATTAGATCTATAAAATATTGAATGCTTTTAGAAAAAAGTTTGAAAATTGTTTCTGTTCTGCTATAACTGCTTTCAAAATTGGGTTATGACCTGTTGAAATGACTTGTATATGTGGATTTATTTTATTAACATACTTATCCTTTCCTTCCTTTAAGTGTGAAGACCTTGTTTTCTAACCCTAAATGGGGGAAGAAGGCTGCTCTCCAGTTCCTCCAGAAATTGATTGGCTACAATGAACCTATGGCTTTTCATCTGAAAATCACTTTCCATAGCATGCCAAGATTCTTCTAGCCACACTCCGGAAATGGGTAAACAAAGTGTGAGAACATTTTATTTCTTCTCTAAATTAGAAGGCAGAGTTAAAATTTTGAGAACTCAATATTGAAATGGTGCGGTCACAGGGGAGAGTAATGGGAGGAAATGGGGACGAGTGTACTTAAACAACAATAATTTTTTTTAAAAAATATGATTCATTCAAAATAAAACTCTCCATAATCACTGCCGACACTGACCTCAGTTTCATTGCTGCGAATGTTATACTGAATAGGTTTGCTCAGCCCTGGCGATGGCAATGAAGACATGTAAACAGACATGCTATGCAGTAGTTAAGAGCACAGAGAAGTGAGCAAGAGAGGGGAGGTTCTCGCTGACAGCGGGGGCAGCAGTGAGCCTTGCTTGCTTAGCTCTAACCCTGGAAATTCCTTCTTGTCTCTCCCACTGTTACTGCCAGATCCCACATATGCTTAAGAACTGGGTATTCTTGAAGTTATAAATAATACCAAACTTCCTGTGCATAAGTGTTTGACCTTCTCTATACATAGTTAATTGGCAAGCAGAACTGACCATTAACCTATTGACCTTTTTTTTAATCAGTCTTTTTTTGATATGCATTTTCCCTTATCAACTTTGTTCCAAGACATCTGGAGCTTCCTGTTGTATCTTATTTTTTTTACTGTAAATTCCAAAATTCCATACTCTGTACTGCCATCTTGGTATAAGTTTTCTATTGTTGTTTTTTAAATTCACACAAACTTATTTGGTTTAAAACAACACAAGTGTACCCTCTATGGTTCCTTAAGTCTGACACTGGTCATGCCCGGCTAAAATCAAGGTTTTGGCAGGGCTGCATTTTTTTCTTTTGGCTTTAGAGGAGAATGTGGTTGCTTGCCTTCAGTTTCATGCTGCTTACATTCCTTGCTGCTGGCCTTCTTTCTTCACATTCAAAGCCAGAAATGTCACATCTTTAGGACTCATTCCTTCTTTGTCTCATCCCTTTCTCTGACTGTAGCCTGGAAAGTTTTTCTGCTCTTAGGACTTCATGTAAGTATTATATTGAGTCCACCAGATAATCCACGGTAATCTGTCAACCTCAAACTCCTAACCTTAAATCACATCTACAAATTCTGTTTGTTGTGTAAAGTAACAAACAGGTGCTGGAGATTATGACATGGGCTGTTTTGGTAGGTGTTCTTCTGTCTACCATACCACCTGGATAATTCTGAATCTCATTTGCTATGACGTAGCTACCATGTCCTCAGATCACGACAAAAAGTGGGGATTTAGACATGTCTGAAAATCTTTTAAGATATTTGAGGAAGATCCTCATACATGCCTTTAATACTCATTATGTTTAAAAGATAAAATCATTGCTTTGATTTGCCAATAAAAAATTGTGGATGTATCTTCAATACCCTCAGTATCTAAATTATCTGCTTCCAATTAGCAGCTCAACCAGTTATGAATATACAAGTACTGTCCTTTTATCTGCTTTTAGTGTCGAATCCTTCCTTTTCACAGATGTCATATGTTTTACTACATGTTTTGACCTGATCTTTTAATTTTTATTACCTGATGGATTCTCAGAATTTTAGGCTTGCCTATTTTCTCTACTCACTAGTTTCTGTTTTCTAAGGGACTGTTCCTCTGCCTCACTGAGTGTTCTCAACCTCCATGTCTGAATTTTGCCCTCCAGGCAATATCTAGATGTGCCCTCCACTTAATATTGCATATACTGTTACAACTTCCAACTCCATCACTGTCCAAAAAGGAAACAGATGTCCTTCTCACATTAGTATAATTTGAAGAAACATGAATAAAGAGATTATTTACAAACTTTCAGAATACCACAATAGACTGTGTGATAATCCAGGGCTCGTAAAAGCAGAATTGGTATCATCCCTAGCAGGCCCAAAAGAAATGAGAGAAAACAGTTACAAGGATACATAAGGTGAAAGGCAGCGGAGGAGGTTGTAGCTGGAAGAACAGTGAACTTTGCAGACAGATACAGTCAATCCAAGATGACTCTGCAAAGCGGAAGTAGGAATAAATGAACTTCCCGTTGGCTGAACCCTGCTGGGAGTCAGAAAGCTCACTGAGCCACCTGGACGAAAGAGACTTTTAGCTTGGAGAGCTCAGTGGGAAACGGTAGGAAGTAAAGTAGGATGGAAAAATGGAAACCATCCAGCAATCCCTTTTCCCCCACAAATTTAGATTATGGCTCAATCTACTCTCACCCTGACCTGAGCTCTCTCCATGCCAATTTCTTGTTCTGGATCTAATTCCGCTTCTGGTTACAACATAGATTACCCAGATACAGTGCAAATAAATTAATTAAAATAATATTAGAACAAAAATAACTTATGCTACCTGTTCAATATTAAATATAGTGACTAATGTATTTTAAATGTATATCTCCTTTAATTTGGTCTTCCCGTTTATATTATGGTAGGCTAAGAAAAGCTATTCCAGCCTATGAATCAGGAGTAACATATTCATAAATTTTTCTTATGTTTAAACATAAAATTAAAGGGTTAATTGTTTATTTACCTAGATACAATTTAAGTCTCATAACAACTTTTGTCATACGATTTTGGATGAAGTTGATTTTCTCATGTAAAAACAAAAAAAAAAGTGTACAGTGATAATGAAAACCAGAAACAACTGAATATGATAAAATAGACTCTTACCTTGCCACCAATATAAGAACAGTTAACTTAAAATATTGTTTTAAGAAACATCAAAAGAAAATATGTGTTAGTGTTCTGTCATTCACCATAACAGGAACTGTGTTTCATTCATTTTCATACCACTAATATCCAAACTCAAGTATTCCTAGCAAGCAGAAAATGTCCTATAAATATTTCTTTAATTATGTGACTTTTATCTCACTCATGTCATGTATATATATGTGAAAGCTGTTTTTCTGTTAACCATAGACATCGATTTCATATCTCTTCTAATGCAGATGTGTTTCCACATTTGACCAAATTCGTTCATCACAGAGTTATCACAACCTCTGTGATCTAGTCCATGAAATGCATTGTCTTCTTAGATGAAATTAGAAGTGTGTGATTTGCCCCTCTACCTGGTTTTACCATTCTCACCTCTTCTCATTCCAAGGTCTCTAGGTGTGATTTACAGCTCTAAACATGGCCCTTCTCTGCTGAAAAATGCTCTTTGATTAGTTGTGCCCTGCTTCGTGAATTAAGAACAGACTCTTTCTGGAAAGATTCATGACCCTCTGCTATGTGGCCTCATTATCTTTCCAGATTAAGTTCCCATTACCTTAATATACAAAACATTCTAGTATAGAGGGCACACTTGCACCTAGTAATAAAAGGCAGCAACTCTGGGAAGATAAAACCCTGCCTGAAGACATGAAGTTGAGGCTACAGTACATGACTGCTTTTGTGACAAGAAAAAGGCCCTTTCTTTTTGATGGGCATGCCCTGCAGCTCCAGACACATGGCCTGTTTACAAAGGCATGGCAAAAAAACAAAAAGGGCAGAACTGTACCCTCAACGTCCCCACCCCTACACATTGTATGTTCCTATGAAAATGGATCATGTGCTCTCTCCAGAATACCCCCATTCTTTCTTACTTTGGTGCCTTGATTTATGGTCTTTCTTTCCATTTATGCATTTAGACCCTTTCTTAAAATTTTCTAAATTTCTACCTCATTTGGTTAAACACTCAACCTATCTTTTGTGTTAGCCTATGCAGCAGATAATATGCCTTGTATTGGGAATGCACATAAAAGGCACATTTCCTATTCATTTGAGATCTCCTTTCATCCCCACAACTCAATATGTTTATTTCTTCCCCAACCACCTCAGTCGCAAACATGCACAATACCTTAGTGTATTTTGAGAATTTGCATTTGCTGCTGTCTTGAGTAAGGTTTCAGTAAATATGTCTTTGCTATTAGCTTGATGGCACAGACTTACAAATCTTGATATTTAAGAGTGCCTAGCTCTGTAACCTAAGGAAAAGTCTTAAACTTAATTGAGTTATTCATTACCTTCTCTGTAACTATAACTGCCATGGTATGACTGTATCTCAGCACACGTATAACATGTCAGTAAAGCTGAGTGCACTTTCTGTTCCACTGCACCTTGAGTTACTTGCAGATTACACCCTTTGATAGAGTCCTCAGCCAGCATTTGGTGGCACCTCTCAGACATGTGGTTCTTGCACAGCTCGAGACAGGAAGGTAGAATTATATAGTTTCTGTATTTTTTTCCTTCCATCTCATTTTTTGCAGCTCTTCACCAAATGATGAAGATTATTTTTCATATACTCCAGCTTTCTTCTTCTGCTAAATTCCCCTGCAATACATGACCCAGAGAAATGTAGCTGTCAACATCTTCAATTTGTTCTTTCTATTTATCTTGACAGATCCCTTGGCACAGTATTAATTTTATCCATTTTACCATGGAGGTGATTATTTCAACTAATTTTTATGCTACTTCTGTATATAGATGCACCATTCAGTTACAGATATGATTGGTATGTGAAAATGGAAGTTATGCTTATGATAAACATAAAGTTGGCCTACTTTGAGATATTAAGTAAAGTATTTCAAAATAAAGTATTTTTCGTACTCAAAGAAGATATCTAGGAATTCCCAGACAAAAGCATTGAACTTTCCCAGTCCACCCAAAACTAAGTGTACTCTCCATAATTACTACACTAAGCAGTGACATTTGATTGAGATTGGTTAAAAATACAGTAAAGATTAAACTTTAAAATGAAGTTTTTAAAGAGAAAATGAGAAGTGAAGGTGACACTGAGATAAGACTTTTATCAGTTCCTTTGGTAAGTTTTTTTAGAAAATAATGAGTTAGCAGCAGAGATGGGTGTGACCTAAAGAAAGGACTTCCTGGGAGCCAGCAGAGTATGTTTCATGATGATGAGGGTCATTAGTAATAACATGGAAAGTGTAGTAAGTAAATTGGGATAAAATCCAAAGAACAATCCCTTGGCCTTCCCTTTTCTTACCTATCGTGGGCATTCCTTCAGTCTGACCACTCCATGCCGAAAACATTTTCTTCTTTTGAAATCTCTGGTATAACATACTCCTAGTCATTTTTTCTACTTCAATGGTTATGACATTTTGGTCCTCTCTGGTGGTTATAATACAGTGCTGTATATTATAACTTCTTGCAAACATTCAGATTATCGAAAAAAATAAAGTAAATCTTGCAATTCTGCAATTCTAGCAAGGTTCCAGATGACTCTGATGCTATAGATCCATGGAGCATACATTGAGTAACCAGGATGTACAGAATCTTTATATGCTAATATATTTCAGGGCCTACATCTGGCATATATTCTTCTCTTTTTACCCCTAAGTATTCTCACACAGTTCAGTGGCTTCAAATAAGAAAAATCTCCAATACAGTTATCTACTAGAAAATCCTGACTTAACAAAAGGTCAACTTGACATTTTAGATGTCCAATTTCAAACTCTTGGTTTTAATACTCAAATCTGTTCCTCTCTTAGTATTTTTCCATCTATTTTCTATTTGTCAAATGTCTATGAGACATCTCTTACTTTGAACATTTTTTCTTGCACAATCAGCCCATTAGTACCTCCCCAGTTCTATTAATATTCGTTTGTATACATCTCTGTTTTTAATGTCAACTTCCTACTCTTAGTTACCACCATGTCACCCAGACTTCAAGAACTTCTTACCTCTCCACTGCCTCTATGGTCTTTATATATTCCATTCTTCCCCAAAGAGCAAGAGATATCCTTTACAAAAGTAAATTAAGATACATAAATTCACTGCTTAACAGGCTTCCATGAAACACACTTGGAGTAGCAAGACTTAAGTAAGGCCCCTGCCTACGTTTCAGTCAATTTTTAAAATAGACCACTGTCCTGAACAGAAGAGCATCCTCAAGGAGTCACTCACACATGTTTGTGTCTTTCCACATTGTCAGGTTTTGGGGGGTGACCTCCCAAATAAGCAGATTATGTAGAGGAAAGGAGAGCCTATGTGAAAGAAGCAAGCTGAGTGAGCATGGGGTGTGAAGTCCCAGTCACAGGCAGTGTCTGCAGGTGGAGAGGTGGCATGGCTCTCAAGCCAGGCAGCTACAGTGGTGGCATGAGTCTGGTAGATTGGAAGTCCAGCGGACCTCTGAGCATGACCTGGGGTACAGCCATGGTCAAGCACTGAATGTTGGAGCTGAATTCTCATAATCCACAATGGGGGTGGGGGCGTAGGTCCCACTCCCATAGGTGTCCACATGGAGTCCTTATCCAAGTGTCTAGACTTGTGGTTTTGGGCATTCTGGGCCCCTCCCAAGGGCATTCCAGTTACACCCCGTTACCTCAGTCTTGGCATAGCATTTGACCTAACTGTCATGGCTGATAGGGACTCCATATTGGATTATCAAAGGCATCCAAAAAGTCTTCTCTGCTCTTGCTCTATGTAATCACTGTCTGCAGCTATATTCACAATGGCACTGACTCTCTTTCTCTTCCTCAAACTTGCCATGGCAGCTTCTTTCCCAGATGATGTCATTTGCATTTGGAGATGACACCACCACCCTACCCCCCACCCCAGGATGTTCTTCCCCCAGCTAATAACAAGTCTAATTATTTTTAAAATCTTTCTAGTTCAATTCAAATTCAATGACCTCAGAGAAACTGTCTCAGGCAACTGTATTGAAAAAAGCCATCTACCTGCACCTTCACCCTAGTTACTCCCTAAGTTTTTTTTGTTGTTGTTGTTGTTGTATTACTTACTACCATCTAAAATAACCAAATATTTATTTATGTCTGTGATGTCTGGTTTCATGTGGTTGAATGTAGCCTCTAGGAAGTCTGGCATCTTGACTGCCAGGGAATCCTCCCTGCATAAGACAAAGCAATCAAGAAATTATCCATGATACCAGAGAGTAATCAAAAACTATTTGTAGCATTTTAATAGAACCAAATGTGGTCTTCATAAATTAGTGTACTTTTATTTTTTTGTTGTGCAATAGCTATTCCCACCTAACCCTTTGTTTACTAGAAAAATATGGGTAACTGACTTTATTTTCAGGATGAGGATACACTCCATATTTATTTAATTTTAGAGCTATATTTCAAATGGTTCCATCAAATCATTTATATTATTCACTCAAAACCTAGGTTCAGCACAGGTTAAAAAAAGTCGAAGTTCTTTTACTCCCTTACTTTAAAGTTACTTTCCATGAGTGTCTTGTAGATTCCGCTGACACATTATACTCTGTCCCTCTGAAAGACTTAGTTAAACTTCTGAAATTGCCAGGGAACAGTTTTCTCTCTGAACCAGTCATTACTCCAGTCTCTGCAGTTTCACTAAGCTCTGACAACATCTGC
>PVKM010002746.1:0-62326 GCA_004027735.1 Carollia perspicillata
AAGGAAAAAGAGGCAGGAAGGGAAGAAGGAAAATAGATGAAATACCTATTGGTCACCTCCTGTGCATGCGTGGAGATTGAACCCTCAACCTAAGTATGTGCCCTAACCAGGAATCAAAACCACAACCTTTTTGGTCACCAGACAATGCTCCACCCAACTGAGACACACCAGCCAGAGTAAAGTACCAAAAATATTTTGTTATACTAACCAGGAGCAAAATAATGACTGCCTGGAATAAGGGTCAGAGAGAAGAAGTGGAAGAAACGGAACAGAGATGGCAATAGGGTGACTGATTTAGAAAGGAAAAGAAAATAACTAACATTCAAGATCCTTAAGGAGAATGGATGAGGAAATGCTGCTGTTGTTAACAGAATCTGGAAAGTCACAAGGAAAATTAAGGATGCTTTAAAGAAAATCTGATGAGTTTGTTTTTGAATGTGTTAAGTTTATAGTGCTTGTGGGAAAAGATAAACAAAGATTTTTAATCCTCCCTTTATCTTTGATTAAAAAATTCAGAAGAGAGTCCAGGACTAGACACACGGGCTATGAAATCAACTCTGTAGAGGTGGTCACTAAAGCTATGGGATGAAGAGGGGGAGATTCACAACGGAGGGGAGAGAATACCGCACAAACACCTACATTCAGAGCATTTAGAAATCAGGAAGAGGATGTAGACCAAAGTGGCAAAAACAACCAAACAAAAACAGAAAGAAAATGGGAAGACCTGAGAGGTAGTAGGAAAACCAAGGAAGTGCTGTCCTGTGAAAATCAAGGAAGCCAGAATTTTAGGCAAAATTAGTTTGTAGTATAAAAATCTTCATAAAGGCCAGCTTCTTTATTTAAAATATCAATTTGTTTTATTCTGCTATACTTCATGAAATACTGGTTTATTTAAATAATTCTCAGGTAAAAATTCAGAACAAATCACTTTTGAAAACCTAAAAATAAATTCATTAAATGACATTTATCATAATCTATAAAACTCTACAAAGCAGCAATTAGATAAAACACATAGGTCACAAAAAAGACCCACAGGTCACATAGGTATTTGAAAGCTTCTGCTAATGATAACACATTTTGTTGGAAAAACAATTTAGTCTCTTTGGGTTTTGGAGAAAATATGTTTGTAATATTTCATCACAATACCTAACTGCAATTTGTCTTCATCCTGGGGGCTGGAAAGAATAATTTTTTTTTAATTAAAACATTTCAATTTCAGTATGGTTCTTTGTTTGGTAGCTTTCTCTCTATTTCCCCCATTTGAAACTTCTAAAATGGAAGAGGTCGGGCCTTCTTGAAACCAAAAACATAAGAATCAAAAGAACAAACAATATAAACTATAAAAAATAAATTAACTAGACGGATGGAAGGTGGGTGAATGGCAAGAGACTGAGGCTGATCAACTTCAAATCTCCTGTACGGTGGTCCAGTTTACTTTCAGATGCCTGTCCATCGACTCAATGCTGAAGAGGAACTGGTTTAGCAGTTTGCTGTTGGCCATGCAGATAGACAGATGGCACACGCGCACAGGAATTGCGTCATCTTCGGTGCCCGCCCACCTCCACCATGCTCAGCCTTTTGAGCTATTGACTCTACCAGGAGTAAGTAAATAAATAAAAGTGTGTTGCTACATCTTAAGTTGAAACTAAGAATGTATTTTTCATGAAGTACCTACAGATCAAAGGGCATTGTTAATATTTTTTTATGGACACTTTAGATTAAATAAGCTTTGATATAGTAATATGCTAGAATCAAATGGCAGTCATAAAATATTATCTATGAAAAAACACATGCTAAACTCAAAATGGTAAAACTACAGAAACCTTCTAAAATACAGTATGTTGTTATAAAATGTAAGTTGAATATTTAAAGGCATATATAGGTGTACATATAAATATGTATATAATTAATAAATGTTTTTATAATAGCAAATACTAGCATACTTATATCTTTCTTATGTAACTATTGAAATTAGTGGTTACTACAGAAGTACATTGTATGGAACTGACATATTAAAATCTCTGGAGATTAATGCATACTACTAAAAATTTTGGAAAAATTAGAAATATTGTATTTTAGAGGACTCTAAATCTTAAAAAGTAATGAAGCAACAAGGCAAATCCAGTAAATTCCCTTTTGTTTTATTGTCATTGTAACCAAGAAACAGAAGACTAATTTAATTTTGTTTTGTATATACAGTAGCTTTAAAAAGACAAAAATGAAAAATAAATAAAATCTTTTCAACAGCCTGAAGCTATTTTCTGATACTTATACAACAGTGTTCTCTAACTCTATTTGACCCATGCTTTGGTTTAGTTAGTACATCGATTTTTGGAGCTTTGTGTCTACCCCTCTTTAGTAAGATGTTGCCCTAAATATGCATAGCATCAATCAGTTTCATAAGAAAAAGTTCACAGAAACTAGAAATAGAGAGCCAAGGTTTTCTAGCAACTTTTTGTGGCACCCTAGACTGCTGTGTGAGGTGAAAAATTTCCTTATGGAACAAAAGACTGCATTGAGTAAAGCAGGTCTTATAAAGACTATGGTATTTTTTGAAGTGTATTATAGAAACAATTCTTTCCACACAGCAAAGCCCTAAACCCTCGCGGGTGACTAATAAATATTTAACTATAAATACTTATTATAATGGCTTTCTGTTATGATTTACTACCCTATTTATAAGAGAAGCTGTACACAGATACTGGTCAGAGACTAGTAACAGAATACAGCTTAAGCAGGTAACTAACTGCCACAATCAGGTTTCTTGATAGGAAGGAATGGAATTCATTTGTAAGGATTTTCCAGATCACATAAATCATACCTCCTCAAACCACATGCCTTTCAGATCCCCCCCACACACACAGTCACAATTTTACTAAATAATCGTGGTCTGTTTAAAATGAACTACAATTTGAAGTTGCATTGTATAATCTTTGCATTTATTTCACATGCTTACACCATGCTCCCCTCCCCCCGGCCTGTGATCCAAAGCACGAAGGTGGTTGATGACTATGGACTCCATTAGCCTTTCTAATTCCACGTGCTTACATTTTAGATTAGCTACGGTTCTAACTTCCATTTTTAATAGAAACCGCTGAATTGTTTGGCTGTGCAGTGCATGCGTGCACAAGTGTGTGTGTGTGTACACACATGTGTGTGCATGATCCTTCAGAGAAAATTTCACCAACTCTTACAAACTAGTTAAAAACAACAATACGTTTCCATTTTTTCTTTGTTTTTATACATTTTCCCATTTGCAATTCCTCCCTTATCTCTATGGGTCATCACTCTCTCCCACCACCCATTCAACGAAGACTACCAAATTCATTTAGCCTTGGAGATTTAAGAACGTTCTTCCTATTATTTATTTTTTCCTATAACTTGGATGGAAAAAGTTAGAGAAATTTAGGGCAATCAATCTGTGCTATAGTGTGGCTTCTCTTTTTTATTACAAGTTAGTTCTAATAAAAAAGGAAGTTTGTGACCAATAATCATTAAAGCCTCTCAGACTCATCTTTATTCCCCTAAAGTACATGCATTCTCAAATTAAAAGGAGAATTCGTTGGCCCATAGTACCTCTTTTCATAAGCACTGATCCAAAAACAGTTCTAAAGTTGATTCAAGGTACTTTGAAGGTAAGAGTGTCGTAAATGTATAAGCAATATATTACAATTTGTCTTATCTTCTTCCAGGCTCTCATCTTCACAGTGATTTGTGAGAGAGTTTATAACACTTCAGAGTTGGTTTTTCCTAGTCCGATGTGCTGATCACCAAAGATTTAAGCTCCATTTTACACTAAATGGTTTGTCACCTTTTGCGGTGAATCGATAGTAAGTGTAACAAATTTCTTGTTTTGAAACCTATCCAGGCTTCCTTTCCCAAATGAAACATATTCATCTTCACTTAAAAAATGAATCAGGAAATGTTTTGTTTTTAACACCTATTGGTCTTCCTAAAATATAAGCCCCTCTCTATCATTTGTGCATTTGGCTGTGCAGCTCACCTCCCTCTCCCGTCCATCACAGCCAGATGGGCTGGCCGGGCATGAAATGGGGTTTGATCAGAAAAGTGGGAGGCCAGATTGGACCTGAAAGTAACTGGTGAAATATGAGTGCTCTTACTTTACAGCAAAGAGTAAACTGTACAGAAAAGCTAACGAAAATCAGAAAATAGGGTTTTTTTTAAAAGCCATGACATTTCGCCTTGCAATTACGTACGTGCATTTGCCACATAAGCTATAGAAGCACAGCTTTTGCTATTTATTCACTGAAGAGGAAACTAGAATAGGAGGGATATAGGAGTGGTGGTCAGGTGCTAAAGACACATTATTCATACAAGAGAAAAACTCAACAAAAATTTTACAGTGAAATATAAATATGTGAAATCAATAATGTAAATTGAGAAATGTGTTATGGGTTTTTTTTTTCTGCAATTGTGTAAACCTTAAATATTTTTCAAGTTTCCAGACATTTTAAATTCTGAGCCCCTTTTTCTCAGGAAAAAAAAAGCTAGAAATATAAAAAATAGAATTAATCACAGGCAGGGACCCCTCAGCACACCCAAATCTGCCTTGGACAGGAAGCCTGTCAGCCCCCACAGGCTTCCTCACACTCACAACTTTTTCTAAGTACATGGTATCGGTTATGCAGAGATTCAAAATAAAATCAGAGTGAGTCCTAGCTCTAGAATATTCCTTCAGTGAAGTATGGCATATCAATTTTACCATTGGGGGAAAACCCAATGGTACCCCTACAACTAAATTCACTCCAATATTTTAGCTACCCTAAGACTATGGGAACAAACATTCAGGGATGTAAGGTGGTCATCTGATTTGCATATTATTAATTCAATATTTTAAAAATAATTATTGAATATTTATTTCAAGGAGAAGCTGTGAGCCACATGGAGGCAGGGTGAAGAAGGTTAAAGTCAGTGATTGGGCATAGCTGAGGCCTGTACAACCTACATAACAAATTAAATCGCTCTTTTAAATTGAACTAAATTGAACCAGTCCTCCCAGGGAGTCAAGCTTAATGACCATCTGTTTCTACTCAAAACACTCTTTGGGCAAGGATGCAGCTCACCTCACACTCCATTTAGCTTATCAAAATTATTTCCTTCCAACCGCAGACAAGCATGTTCTCCGAGAAGAGCGCTGGTAAATATTTTATTCTTCGTTGTGTTAAAGGTCCTAGGATGGTGTAGCTGCCTAATAATGTCTAGTTGTTCCTATGGACACTTCCTTCAGGTCCTGGTCCTGATCAGGATCTACAGGAAGACCTGCAGTGTACAGAGCCTTCTCAGATCGACGTTTCTGCAACATCTAAACTATTTAATCCCAGTTCTATTCTGCAAAAGAAAGCGTTTGTCCATTTCAGTAGTGAGAAAACTGGGTTTTAGAAGTTGAGATATGAAAGCTTAAGTCATAAAAGTCATAAATTGTAAAGCCTAGATTCAAAACCATGGTTTGAAACAGCAGGATTTGCCTGCCCATGGCCTTTTAGCTGCTATCCTGTGAGAAATACTACACGGGATAAAACAAATTCTTGTTTCTGATACCTAAAAACAACGCCAATGAAAGGACATAGAGCAAGGGGATTTTGATTTATAGACAGAAGGCCCTGTTTTGCTTTACTTTATTTTTTCCTTCTGGAAGCAAGATGTGCAGGGTGAGAGAGTAAAGAAAGAGGGGAACTGATGGAGAAGCATTTAGATGAGAGAATTGAAGTTGGGCTTTGAAGACTATAAATTAATAAGCACTTATTTTGTTGTTATTGTAATGTAACAGATGTTGAGTGTTGACCACAAAACTTACGAGCTGGTGCTATTTCAGTCACCATTTCTAAGGCAACCAGAATATCGAATGCTCTTCTCTCGGATCCTTAGACGTGGAAGGGGAAGCTTGGGAAGGTCCATGAGCACAGAGAATATGTGCAAAGTTTCACCTGAAGTTTACCTAAATTTACCTAAAAAAATTACCTAAATTTATTTCTCCGAGAAAAAGATGAATAGTTTTATCAGTCTATTAAAAGATTATTAACAGTTAAGAAAAACAAAATTGCTATAGGTTCTCATTGTACCCCCTAAGGAATTTTATCTTTTCTTCTGGTTTTAACTACCATATATTCTGTTCAGTCCCAAACCTGTTCTCTCTTTAGGATTTCAGAACTGAACATGTAATCTCCCAGTGAATATCAACCTCCTCAAGGTTGTCCCATAGCAACTTAACCTCAACAGGCCTAGGTGCATACATACATGTTCTCCTGCTGCATATCTGACCTCATTTGGTGACACCACCCTTCTCTCACCCATCCTGGAAAGCTGGTAGTCATCTGAACATTCTCTCCCTCTCCCTGCTAAGACGAGATCTGCAACTTCAGCCTACAACTTTCCCTCTGTCCCCTTATTTTTCCTCCACATCCACACTTTATATGCTATTTCAAAACTACACCTTTTATAGAACAAGCGCCTCCATACCTTTTTTAGACCGTGCACTTTTTGTGGAACATGCATTCCAATTTACTCCTCCTGACATATCCGTATCCAAACTAATGACCTTTCATTTCAGAAGCTGTCTCTGGCTGCCCAAGGATGAATTGAATGCCCTTCCCCTGTACTTCGGAGTCTAGAGCAGTGATTCTCAAACTTTAGCATCATAAGAAAAACCTGAGGGTGGTGGTGGGGGCTTGTTATAACACGGATTGCTGATTTGGTCACTCATGCAGCAGGTCAGAGTGGAGCTAAGATGGTTGAGCTGGTTAGACAGTCAACATCCAGGATTGCCCCCCATACTTACTGTACCAACTCAACTTCTAGGTGCCCTCAGGCTCAGATAAAGCCCCTGCCAAGATGGTGGGTAAGCATGTTTCCAAGTAGCCATCCATGAATCAGGGTCATTCTGCATTAGCCAGTCCTTTCAGAAGGGGTTCTAGAGCCGGCAGGCACATGGAGGTACCACTACGTATTGAGCACACAGATCCCAGAAGTATTGGTCTATAGTGCTCTTTTTATTGAGATATCAGCATTTCACTTCCTGCAGCTAAGGTCACTAGTTTCATGCATAGTTTTACTGACTTGGTCTTCAAAATTTTCAACTGACTTACTTTAAGGAGAAAATTACCAAGGCCATTACAGTTGTAACTTTTTAGAACTATAAGGACATTGATTAAAACTTTGTTTCCTAGGCCTAAGAAACAGTATGAAACTGAAGAATTATTTGATTCTGCAAATAATTATGAGTAGCAGCAATGAAATAACAGTTTTGCAGGTATTTGAAGAACCAATATATTTGCAAAGTAAAGCAGCCCATTCAAACTGCTGAGAAATATGTCTGTATAAAAAGAAGTGATTCAGGAGTTTCTCCTTCCTTCAATAAATAAATCTCTCCAAGAAAAGTCAGGCAGTTTACCTGTTTGAAAAACAAATGCACAAGCAGGTTTATTCACAGGGGCCTCTTCTCTGGTGGTGTCTGTGTCAGGGCCATAATGTAAGTTGCATTATATAGTTGAATAAAATAACCATTAAAAGTCCCTTTATCTTGGTAGCTGATTCTCTGCTTTGAGCCTCTTTGAAGGTTATTTTGCCATCGTAGTTTAAGAAACTGAAAAAGTTGTACTGTATTCCTCCAAAAGATGACTTTTTGGTGACCCTGGAGAAACATAAGAACACACACAAAAAGATGTCTTCTTTCTCTGCCTTTCCCCCATTTGAAGATCCTCCTTTTTTGTTAGCATTTATTAAATCTAACATTCTTTCAAAAACTGTCTTCAACATGTTTCAAATTATGAAGCATGTTTAAGACATTACCTTCTTCATTCACGTGGATAAATACACATCTCGTACATGATCTGTTCAGTATCTGATGCCTGATGAATGTTAAACATCCTGGACTGCATCGAAGGACGTGCTTGTCATTTGCCCTCTCAAAGGCGGATTAGAAAAGATTCTCCACAGCTCCTTCGCCAGCAGTTGTTCCTGCCAGATTTCTTCTGATCAGCCCCAGAGTTCCCCACTGGCGGTCTCTCCGGGCAGCCCTTCTAACGTTACAGGGTACAGCAACACACTCCAGGGTCCCCGCATCTACTGGGCACACCTGAGCAGGCAGACTCCTGGGGACTTACTGCCTATATCGGTGCCTTTATAAAAACACCCTCTAATTTTACATGTGTAGCCGGGCCTTTTTGTTTAGTGTCCTTTGTGCAATGCCACACACCGGTGTTTACTCAATGCTTTCTCATGATCAGAACCAAACTGGCAATTTTCAGTTTTTCAAACTATGTTAGTGCCAGCATAGATGGTTTCAATGTTTTTTTTTAACCTATTGGAATACTGACCCAAATTTCCAACAGCTTATCTTTTAAATACTTTCTTCTCACCATCCCCCTCAACCCCAGCCTCCTTCCCATGGCAAGCAGGAACTCAGCACTCCATCGCAACAGTCAGGGAGAGAGAGAGGGATGGAGAGACAATCTAAAATCCTGGGGTGTTTTATGTCCTTGCTCTCGACTCGGCTTCGCGCCATGACTCTAGTCAGAAGACTGTGACGAGAACTATGCCGTTTTTCTTTTTTTCCCTATTTTACTTTTTAAATTTTTAAATTACTGTTGACATACAATTATATTAGTTTTGGGTGTGCAAGATAGTGATTAGACATTTAGTAACTCACAGAGTGATCTCCACGGTGAGTCTACTGCCAGTCTTGGCATTTCTTCTGCGATGGAAAAGAAACTCTTCTCTTTCCTTTATACACTTCAAAGTATTTCTTGCCTATGAACACTCATCGTATCTCTAGAGTCCAGGGTCTAAAATAATCTATATTTACTTGTAAGTTTACTTTATAAATAAAATCATGATTCCCCCTCAAAATTCTTTGTTTATTTTAGATTATTAGTAGTCCTAGATTACAAGCAGTGCCTAGAGTATCTCTCAAGAAGGAGGAGCACCTTATGGGAAGTTATCAAAGACATTTGATTATTTGATTTGGTCAGCATGAAGATAAAATATTAAATGTTTTTTAAGGTATATTCTTGTCAATTTGCTGAATTAGAAGCAAGACAAGCCAACAGGCTGATAAGACATTTTATAACTCCTATAGATATTGACTACCACAACTCTAACAATATGCTTTATATTTTGGTAATTATTATTTCATCTGATATCCACAATACCACTGACAGAGATATTATTTTTCCCAAGTTTTAGATACAAAACTAATGCTCAGAAATCTTAAGTGATTATCCAAAATTTCACAGTAAACTTGCAAATAGGACTGATAGATCACATAGGAATGAATTCCATAATAGTAGTATCATTAATTGATATATTCTAGAAAGTAAGTTATGTGTATTATGCTAAAGTACTTGGGACCTGATAGTAGATTATATTTATAGTTAAATTTCTCAATTATTTTCCTCTCTCTGCCTTCAGTAAGTTTAAGGTCATCCTCCAATCACTCATTTACTGGAGTCAAAAGTTTGACTCTTGGTATCACAAAGAATTTTTGTAAGTATGAATTTCCCATTGAAATCTGTGAATATGAAAGTAATAACACTGTTAGCATTTAAGGGATGTGTTTGAAAAGAAAAAAAAAGATGATTCTTCACAAATCAGAGCGTAGCAAACAGTGTTTAAGAGCCTCAGAAATTACTTTCATCAAGGAGGCACATTTTCCTTGTTCTTCCTGTGCTCCTTTATTTTATTTTTCTTTAGTAAAAATGGAAGTTCAAGGTCTGCTGAGTCATTCCATAGTTTCTTCACATATTCTGGTACTGATCACCTTAAAAATAATTACCCCCCATTGTTTTTGGTCTGTTTTAAGGTGCTCTCTCCTCACAAAAATCCCGTGAGGTAGATGTCATAGGCCCCCCATTCTCATCTCAGCAGTAAAGTAACCACAGAGGGAACTACAACACGGAGAGATCTCCAGTGAAGGCGAAAACTGGAATTTGAACACAGAATTCAAAAACTCATGATTTCTAAGCTACAATGGAAAATCTCAAGCAGCCTCTTGTACCTGACAGAATAGAAGACTTTAATACCACTATTTCACATGTTGAGAATTTAAAAGGAAAGAATACTTGCAAGTTATTTTAGACCAGATTAGTTACAAGTTATGGCCATTAGTTTGAAAGTCTTCTCTTAAGCTGTCAATGGCTGGATACATACAGATTTTGGCACAAATACACCCCTGTTTTATCACAAACTCATAAGCATGTAATTCTGTACTGTGTTCATGTATAATTTACTCATTTTCTTCAAGTATTGTTTATCATTTATGTTCCTTCTCCTGTAATGAAGTGAACTTCTGTATGCACGTAAGTTTATATTTACATGTATTCTATTGAAGAGTGAATGTGAATGCAGTTTCTGTTTGAGAGGGGGTGACAAAAAGTTATTTTTGTTTTGTTTCACTTGTTTTCAAACACAAAATTTCAGAGTTGATTGCTTCCCCTGTTCTGGACGTTGAGAGACAGCCTATCATGCTGCCTTCAGCGAACTGGGATTGAGTGTCGAGAGAGAGAAACTGAGCAGCAGGCCAGGAGTGAAGGTTCGAATAGGGGAGACCTCCAATGTTCGGAGCAGGAAAAGATGAAAGTGACATCAGGTTTTCTGTGAGCAACAGCTGGGGTTTGATGTTGCCCTTCATCTTCAGTATTACTTGACTCTTTTTAAAAATTTCCTTCAGTGCTGGCTTCTGTCATTTTGTTTAAGAGACAGTCTTTTACTAGTGGTTGATGTTTACACGTCCATCTTCTAATGAGAAATCTTTCTGCTTCCACTGCCATTCCTTACACACCTTCAATCTGCCTTCAGGAGAGCTGCCGCGATACCCGTAGTAACGAGGGGCAGCGATGGCTTTCTTCCCCCAACACAGCGGCACTTTGTCAGATGGCCCCTATATGCTCGGAGCTCAGAACACTTCTTACTAGCACATTACTTTTCAAATCCAATTAAAATGGAAAATAGAATCACAATGATATTTTACTGCTTGAAATAAGGGGAAACTTACAAATCTTATAGTAAATACTCTTGAATGGATAAAAGGCTATGTGGAATCGTACATTGACTTTTAAATTAGCCAAGTGACCTTGGATTTGTATCCACTAGGAAAATAAAAATCCATTTAAACTAGCTGATCTCATTTTTTTAGGGATAAAATAATGACGATAAAAACAACTCCCTTAAAGGTGTGAGGATTCAAGATGAGTTGCCTAACACTTAATCAAGGACAGGGTAGCAGCTTAATTAAAAAACAAACACACTATTTTTATTGTTTTTTCCCATTACAATCTATTCCCCTTTTACTCCCACTCCTGCGATCACCACACTGTTGTCCATGTCTGTGAGTCCTTTTTCCTTTTCCCTTTTCCTCTCCTCCTCCTGACCAGCCCCCCTCGCCACAGCTGTCATCCTGCTCTGTATCTATGAGTTTGTCTTTTCTGCTTGTTAGTTCAGTTTGTTCATTACATTCCACACATGAGTGAAATCATGTGATAAATCATATTTATCTTCCTTGACTGGCTCATTTCACTTACAATATTGTTCTTCAGATCTATTCATTCTGTCACAAAGGGTAATATTTTCTTCTTTTTATGGCCAAGTAGCATTCCATTGTGTAAATGTCCCATAGTTGTTTTATCCACTCATCTACTGATGGACACTTGGGCTGCTTCTATATCTTGCCAAATGTAAATAATACTGCAGTGAGCATAAGGATGTTATGTGCTTTCGAATTAGTATTTTGGGTATCTTTGGATATGTTCCCAGAATGTGATCTCTAGGTCAAAAACAAGTCCATTTTTAATATTTTGAGGTATCTGCATACTGCTTCCCACAGTGGTTGTACCAGTCTGCATTCCCATCAATAGTGCAAAAGGGTTCCCCTTTTTCCACATTCTCTCCAGCACTTATTTGTTGATTTATTGATTATAGGCATTTTAACAAGTGTGAGACAATATCTCATTGTGGGTTTAATTTGCATTATCAGATGATTAGTGATATTGAGCATCTTTTCATATGTCTATTGGCCATCTGTATGTCCTCCGTGGAGAAATGTTTATTCAGGTCCTTCACCCATTTTTTAATAAATGGTGTTGGGAAGATTGGATAAATATGTGCAAAAAAGGAAACTAGACCACTTCTGTACACCACACAAAAGAATAAATTCAAAATGGATTAAAGACATAAATGTCAGATTTGAACCATACAAGTCCTAGAAGAAAACATAGGCAGTAAAATCTCAGACATTGTTTGTAGCAATATTTTATCAGATATATCTCCTCAGGCAAAGGAAACCAAAGAAAAAATAAACAAAAGGGACTACATCAAACTCAAATTTTTTTGCACAGATGAAGGAAACCATCAACAAAATAAAAAGACAACCCACAGAATGGGAGAACATATTCACCAATATATCTGATAAGGAGTTAATATGCAAAAATGTATAAAGAACTTAAAAAATTCAACACTAAAACAAAACAATCCAATTAAAGAAAAACTATTATTATTAAATTATTTGATCCATGTAGCAATCATGTAAAGGGAAAAACCAAATTTTTATTTTTCAATTTTTTTCACCAGGGACCTAAAACTCTCCTTCATGTAGGCAATCACTCTTACTGTTGCCCTTCCTGTGCACTTGCATCACTGTATTTACCACCTTGCATTGAAATTTTATGTTCACATGTTTGGCTGCCTTCTCTAGACTATGAGCTTATAAAGAACAGGGCACCCATTGTTAGCTGGCATTTCCAGGGACTATGCTCTGCTAGAACATATTTGTGATGATTAATTTTGTAGGTCAACTTGACTGGACCACAGGGCTCCCAGACATTTATCCAAACATCATTCTGTGTGTCTGAGAGTGTTTTGGGATGGTGTTAGTATTTGAATGCACAGACTGAGTGAGGCAGATTATCCTTCTCGATATAGGTACGTCTTGTCCCATCATTTGAACACCTGACTAGAACAAAAAGGTTACATAAGAGGAAACTTGTCCTCCCTCTTTAAGCTGGGACATTGGTCTTTCTAAGCCTTCAGATTTTGGACTCAAACAACAGTTTTTGTTTGATCTCTAACTTGTTAGCTTTCAGACTGGAGCTTACTGTCAGCTCCTGTGGTTCTTGGAACTTCAGATTTGGACTAGAACTACTAATTGGCTTTCCAGGATCTCCAGCTTACAAACAAAAGATCTTGGATGTTCTCAGCATCCCTAATAGCATGAACCAAATATTTAAAGTACATCTCTCTATATGTAAAGATACACATTCTATTGGTTCTGTTCCTCCAGAGAACTCTGACTAATAAAATTTTACAGTGATTAATTAATATTGGGTGAACTAATCTCATTTCTCAAAATTGAGAAACATTATAGCAGCACTTAGTTTTGCCTTTGTCTTTTTGCCTTTTGAAAAACAAAACATTTTTGACATTTCAAATGTCCCCAAATAAAAGTTGTCCCAAATTCTACTGTTGAACAGAAATAAATGAACAAAATGTCTCCCCATTTTATGAGTTTTCTAAGTGGGACAGCTCTTTGGACAGATTTGAAACATTCACCTCAGAAGAATAGATTTAAAGTTTCAAATTGAATTTCAGTCTTTGATCCTCAAATCAATTTCTGATGGAGAAACGAAGCTCTGGTTTTGACTAGAGGAAGCTAAAATATCAAAACGACTGTTTTGACATTAAACAGCTGTTTTTAAAAATTCCATGATTTCACTGTAAGTGAATAAGACACATGTGGATTAAATTTTCTTGGGACACACAAGGTTTGAAAAATTAAGGGAACCTGGTCTGGGTTTGATTGAATGAAAAGCATTCGCAATCCAATGCTATCTCCTTCCAGAAGAAGACAGAGTTTTCCTCTTATAAACTGCTTTGCCCTCATGAACTCAGCATACACAACAGTGATCTCAGAAGTGTGAAAGATGCTGAAAATCAGCCCCAGGAGAAGTTATTTCGGAAACTTAATGAACTCAAACCAATCACTATGTACAACTCCTGACAGTTTCCTTTTGAGATCCTCATGCCACCAAAAAGTAGGCTGTTTTCAAATTGCTTTAAAATTGCCTTTTTCAAGTATCATGAAGATTAGTTCTTTATTCCTAAGTCTAATATTATTCTAAAATTTACTAACTATTTGATCCTTTATTTTTGAGGGTAGTAGTTCACGTTGTTAGAAAGAAACTCAGCATTTTTCTTCCTAGCATGAGATACATTCTAAGAGAGAAAAAAAATACTGTTGCTATGTTCCAGAAAAAGTAATGCATGTGCGCTCAAATAGCCTCCTCTGAAATGGTGGCATTACTGCAAAAGTTATAAACTCTGATTCTGGAAAACAGAGGTTTGACTCGGTGTTGAGTTCAAAGGCAGGATTCATACTGTAAACATTTAGTGTACACTTCTCTTCATCATTATTTACATTGTTAACTGTGTGTCTTTCTTTACGACACTGCAGTTGTTAAATAGGAAGGGTTTGTTTTGGAGGGGTATGTATTATATTTCTTTTAAGGGTTCAAAAATTCAAAAAACAAAGACTCTCTTTCACCACCGATCAAGCCAGCAGTGTGTTGGTGAAAGGTCACGTGGGGTAACTGGAAGATCTGGAGGGTCCCAGGGTATACATGTCTATGCAAGCTCGCCACCAGACCGCTGTGGTCTGCTCTCTGCACAGACATCCTGTGGTTTGCTGAGTCAATAACTGGAGCTCCCAGAGCTTCTTCCCCAACAAAATAATATGGGTTTTAATAAAATTGTACTGGTTTTGTTGTGTACAGGGTTAGAAAGAAAAAGAGAATCAGTGGAAGAGTAATACAGACTTTTCACATAACTGCCACCCACAGCAAACGAATGTTAAGCACCTACTATGTGCAAGACAATATGCTAAACATGTTGGATGCAGAGTATAAGGTGTAACCAATACCTGTACAAAATTTACAATTTAGTTTGGGAGATGGCAATATGTAGTCTCCCTCTCTCTCTTTCTCTCTCCATCTCCATCTCTTTCTGCCTGCCTCTTCCTCTCTCTGTATTCAAGGTCTGTCTGGAAAAATTCCAGCCATTGTGAGTATAACAAGAATGGTTTGTGTAATGTTGATGTAAACTGGCAACCAAGGAGAGTAGACTGGAGCACACATGCGTGAACAATAACAACTTCACTGTACTAGTCAGTGGGGAGAGCAGAAACCACTGAGTGAGCAGGTGAACTGTGTGGCTGCCACACTCAAAATGACTAAGCAGGTAGAACAACAAATCTGCACTAAATTGTGTGTTAAGCTTGAACATTCCTCTGCAGAAACTATTTGGATGATTTAGAAGGCCTCAGCTATGGGAAACTGGTGATTGGCGGCTTCATCAGGACAACGTGCCTGCTCATGCATCATGTCTTATGCAAAATTTTTTTGCAAAACATCAAATAACTCATGTGACTCAGCCCCCCTACAGCCCAGACTTGGTGCCCTGCAACTTCTGGCCTTTCTCAAAACTAAAATCACCTTTGAAAGGAAAGAGATTTCAGACCTTCAATGAGATTTAGGAAAATACAATGAGGCAGCTGATGGTGATTGGGAGAACTGTGTGAGGTTTCAAGATGCCTGCAGTGAAGGGCACTGAGTCATCATCGTCCTATGTGCAGTGTTTCTTGTATCTTGTATCTTCTTCAATAAATGTCTCTATTTTTCATATTACATGGCTGGATAACTTCTAGACAGACCTTGGATGTCTTGTCTCCCCCAAAGAGTTTGTATTAGAGTATATCAAGTGATGACAATTTCTTCTTAGAAAAAGAGTGCATCATAGATTCTGGCTCATTTACCTGCTTCTCCAATGGAAACTAAAAAGGAAAGGAATGTTCAGTGTCCTAAATGCAATGAACTCCTTTCTAGCTGTGACAAAGGAAAAGAGGATGATGACAATTCTGCTAAGAATTTTTTGTTATTGTATCTCAATTCACCAATCCAGAGCCCAGTGAATTGCAGTCCTGGTACTCTGGTCCATTCTGTGTACATTCCCATTTGCATCCTTTCAAAATCACCATTTCCTTTGGCAAATTGATAATCCAAAATGAGTAATCAGATACTCTTTTTTATAAATGCTTTAAATGCTGCTTTTCATCTGTTATCAATGAAGGCATAACCTTAGGCTGCAATTAATTTCGAGGCTAGGAAAGTAATAATTATGGTCTCTTTGCATTGGAAGAAAATGAATCTATTTATCAGCATTAAAGTTGCAAATGATCAATTTTCTAAAATCAGAGCAAGCCTCAGGCCTATACTTTCTTAGGCTTGAGAGCACCTGGCTTTTACTAAAGGTCAATACAAAATGCATGTATCCAGACTTCTGGTCAAGATGGCAGAGTAGGAAGACATGGCTTGCCTTTTCTCACAACCATGTAAAATTAGAAAAAACATCACTTGAAACCATCAGAAATTGAGTTGAATGGAAGTCTGACTACTACGGAATTAAAGAAACCATATCCATCTAGACTGGTAGGAGTGGAAGGGGCTGGTCCCACACCCACACGTGGTAGATAAAAATTAAGGAAGGGTTTCTCACTAGTGAGGAGTCCCAGCCCAATAACTGGTCCCGAAGCTCAGGGTTACAGTGCAGGAAGTTAAGTCTCCACAACTTCTGGCTTCAAAAACCTGTGGGGATTGAGTCATTGGAAGAAACATCTGGAACCTCAAGCTTTTCCTTTTAAGGAACCCACATACATACTCACCTAGTCAGAATTGTTCCCTTTGAGTTCCAGCACCAGGGTGACAGCTTGAGGGGCACCAGTGACATACTGGGAGAGGCTGAGGTATCTGGCATCAAGGCAAGCAGAGGCCATTGTTCCCTTTATGGGCCCTCCCCTCACAGGGACACAGCCACAGAGCCAGCATGCCGTAACCATATCTGAGATTCTGTCACCCTGTCTAACAGTGTTTGACCTGCCTTGCAGATCTTCAGAGACACCACCCCACCCAACTTATGGCCCATCCAGCTACTTTTCCATAGGAATTGCTGGTCTTGGCTCAAGTTTCACATTTTAAAAAATTCTATCAAATAAGCAACAGCTGGCCTCAGTGAGTCCCAGGCCCAGCAGTAGCAGCAGCCAGCCTAGATTCATAGCTTGGCATCTTCTGGGACTCCCCGAGCCCAACAAAAGTAGCAGCCATCTCAGATTGCTTTATAGCTCAGGCAGGATCACCCCAGGCAGAGCACAGGTGCGGGCTGTCCTTGCTTGCACCACTCAGGAAAACCCAGGGCCAGCGCACCCAGTGAACAGCTACAGACCATTTCAGAGTACCACTACCCTGCCCCTGCACAGCTGATCCTCCAATGGATGGCAGAGCTTGGTGGTAAGTAGTCATAACTAATCCTTACAGTTGACAGCCTGGGTAAAGCCTCCCACTGATTTTCCAACAGCAACCAAAGCTTAACTACAAGAGGAGAGTATACTCAGCCCACACTAAGGGCACAACTCAAATACCCAGGTTGCATAGGGGAGGCTGTGCCACTGGACCCTACAGGATACCTACTACATTAGGTCATACTACCAAGGCACAGAGTCAAAGCAGCTCTACCTAATACATAGAAACAAATACAGGGAAGCTGCCAAAAGGAGGAGACAAGGAAACATGGCTAAAATGAGAAAAATAGATCAAAATTCCAGAAAAAAACTAAATGAAATGGAGATAACTATCTATCAGATGCGGAGTTTAAAACACTGGTTATAAGGATGCTCAAGGAACTTAGTGAGACCTCAGCAACATAGAAAAGATCCAATCAGAAGTGAAGAACACATTAATTGAAATAAAGAACAATTCACAGGGAACCAACAGTGTATTGATGAAGTCAAGAATCAAATCACTGATTTGGAACACAAGGAAGAAAAAAACAACCGTTCAGAAAACAAGAAGAAAGAATCCAGAAAAATGAGAATTATACTATAAGCAGCCTCTGGGACAACTTCAAGAGGTCCAACATTCTCATCATAGCAGTGTCAGAAGAAGAGAAAGTCTAAGAAATTGGAAATTTATTTGAAAAAATAATGAAAGAAAACTTCCTTAATTTGGTGAAGAAAATAGACTAACAAGTCCAGGTAGCATAGAGAATCCCAGACAAGATGGATACAAAGAGGCCCACTCCAAGACATATCATAATTAAAACACCAACAGTTAAACATGAAGAGAGAATCTTAAGAGCAGCAAGAGAAAAGCAGTTAGTTATCTACAGTGGAGTTCCCATAAGACTGTCAGCTGATTTCTCAAAAGAAACTTTGCAGGCTAGAAGGGATTGGCAAGAAATATTCAAAGTCATGAAAAGCAGGGATCTACAGCCAAGATGGCTCTCCTTAGCAAAACTATCATTTGGAATCAAAGGCCAAATAAAGAGTTTCCCAGATCAGAAAAAAAGTAAAGGAGTTCATCATCACCAAACTATTATTATATGAAATGTTAAAGGGACTTATTTAAGAAAAAGAAGATCAAAATTGTGAACAATAATATGGAAAAATACATATCTATAAACAATTGAATCTAAAAAGCAAACAAGAAGAATAGAGACAGAATCATGGATACAGAGTGTTTTGATGGTTGGCAAGATGGAAAGGGGGTGTGGGGGAATGGGAGGTGAGGTCAAGGATTAAAAAGTACAAATAGGTAAATACAGACTAGACATGGAGATGTACAGTACAATATAGGAAATGGAGTAACCAAAGAACTTGTATGCATGACCCATGGACATAAACAATGGTGGCGAGGATTGCCTGAGGGAATCAGGATTACTGGGTGGAGGGGAACAAAGGAGGAAAAATCAGGACAACTGTAATAGCATAATTGATAAAATATAATTAAAAAAACAAAATACATTTATGGACAGGAAATAAATGGGAAACATCAAAAAAGGAGAAAAAAATTTTTTTCATATGAAGGAATTTTTCCTGAAAAGGCAAAATCACACAAAACGTTAGAGTCACAGGAGGTAAACGTGGGTAAAAACTTAAAGTCAAGTCATCAGACTCCTTATCGCCTAGAGCTGAATTGTAATGAAACTATATATGGCTTAGGAAAATAGAAGGACAAATCTTCATGGTACGGCTGTTACGTATATTTGTGTGTGTGTGTGTGTATGTAGGCACATATAAAAACACATGTAAAAGCTCAGCAGATCAAGGCATCCTGTAAGAAATATCCAGAAGGTGACGCAAACAATAACCATTCTGAATTTTAGAGAGAGATGAGTCTGTTCTCTCCCCCCACAGCCTCCTCCATGCCCCAAGGTAGACACAGGCAAAGAAAAGAAAGATGTGAAGAGGAAGAAGGATTTCCCCCACTCCTTACACTTTTGCTGATGTTATTAGAGTCTGAACCAAAGTAGTGACTGTGAGGATCAATCAGTACACAAAAGCATCAATTTTGAGGATATTTGAGAAGTAGGAGGCATCAGTTCTCATGCTTTATTGTCCCTTCCTCAGAGAGGTTTCTCAACCACTCATCTGTAGAAATGCTTCTGAAGTGGTGAGACTAAATTTACTTTTCACCATCCATCTTGAATTAATAGTTATATAAAATGCAATAACAACTAGTCAAAATTAAATACAAAATAAACGCTCTCAAAATAAATTCCAACTGTGTTATTTCCAAATCCATTGAACATAGGAACACATTTTAGTACATATAATAAGAACAAAACTAATATGGAAAAATAACAAAATAAAATAAAAACCATAACTATAGTTCATTTAAAGTATGTATATAAAGCCTTGGCTGGTGTGGCTCAGTGGCCTAAGCACTGGCCTGCAAGTGAAGGCATCACCAGTGTGATTCCCATTCAGGGCAAATGCCTGGGTTGTGGGTCAGGTCCCTGGGGTCGGGGAGAGGTGTGCAAGAGGCAATCTCACGTTGATGTTTCTCTCCCTCTCTTCCCCCCTCCTTTCCGCTCTCTGTAAAAATAAATAGATAAAATATTTTAAAAATAAAGTATGCATATAGACAATAAATACAGAGAATTGCTATTCTACTCATAACTTTTTGTTGATTTGTAATTATGACTAAACAAACAGTGTTAGTAAAGTGTGACTCCCAACAAAAAAGCCTATTTGAACAGTTAAAACATAGTGTGTATCAATATTTAAAGTTTTTACCTTGGCAAGTGAGCTTGTTTTTTGCTTGTTAATTTATCTGTCTAGGTTGACGACAACTCTATTTGCAAAGTTTGACATGGTTTCTTTATATAAGTCTTCTGCACAGCTCACACCAGGAGTGACATGAGTTTGATTGTTTACACGCTGTTTAACCAATCCCTAATCATAAAATTGGCTATTGCAACCATGTAAAATTGCTATAAAAGTTTCCAAACACAGTGTCTGTATTTTTCTTGTTGCAGGCAGAGAATAAACAATTTTTAGATTCTACCATTCTACAACTCACAGTTCAGGTAGCCCCAATGTAGAGTACTACCCTCACCCCAGTTCCTGCTCTTCTGTTTCAGTTTCCTGTGTATTTATACATAATCTTTATCATGTTTTCCCTGGTAATAATTATTTGTTCCCTTTTTCTACAACAGTTTTCTCCATTAAAATGTACCTCCATTAGAACAAGGACAATGTCTACATTATCACAGTTGTGTTCTCCATACCTTGTTAAGCACCTGAGGGGCTAAATGGATATTCGTTTGATGAATTAACTAGGAATCTATTTAACGGCACAAATTTAGTCACCAAAAGTTGACAATGGTGTGGGAGAAATAGTGAAGGAAGGAAACTAACATTTAGTGAATGTTATGCAAGCACTTTACTTACTTTATCTCATTTTTCCATCACACTAAATCTGTGAAGCAGATGTTATTATTTCTGTTTTAAGATGAGGGGATTGTGGTTCAGAGAGGTTAAGAAACTTGCATGAGGTCACATAGCTAGTAAATGATAGAGTTGGGATTTGAAGAATTTGGCTCCAGCGCTGACAGGATTTGTTGAGTGATTACATGTGTAAGAGTCTGAAAAAGGGAGTATATGATCATACACTAATACAAATAAATAAAAAAATGAATGAGGAATATTTTGGCATTGAAGAAGAAGTAAATATGAGCTCAGTTTTGGCAAGTTGAGTTTTTGATGGAATCATTTGCATATGAACCTGAAATTGGGGTAAAAGTTCTGAGGTGAAGATAAAGACCTGAAATTGAAGTTGCTATAACATCTATAGTTAACTTTAAAACACTTTCACATACACAGTATGATACATTATAAAGGAAACTTAGCTCACCATATAAGCCAGCTTTCATTCAACTCTAAACAAGCATGCACAATTCAAGAGAAGTAGCTGAACTTCTACTCAAGAACTCCATGATTTTTACTGAAATAAGTCAGACAGAGAAAGGTAAATACAGTAGGTAAAATCTAGAAAAATTAAACTCATAGAAACAAGGAGAAGAATGTTAGCTGTCAGGACCTTAGAGTTGGGGAAAATGGGTACATGTTGGTCAAAGTATACCAAATTTCAGTTGTAAAATGAGTAAATTCCAGGGATCTAATATACAGCCTGGTGGCTGTAGTTAATAGTATTATATTGTGTACTTGAAATTTTCTGAGAAAGTAGAATCTTAAGTGTTTTCTCTCCCTCACACACACACATACATACACAATATGGTAACCATAAAAAATTATGGATGTGTTAAATAACTTGATGGTGATAATAACTTTAAAATGTATAGGTATATCAAATTATCATCTTATACATGTTAAATATATTCAACTCTGTCTATTATACCTCCAAAAAGCTGGGGTCAAAAAAGATGCACACAGAGGCATCTCTTAAAAGTACAGGTACCTCTGTCATCTGGATGTCTATCAAAACCAGTGCTTTGCTAATTAACATAGTAATTGTCAGGAGGTGTTTTTACTGGTGGAATGAGTGACTTTTAAATTATTTTAATAACACGTTCTTTCAAGGAAAGTAAAGGTATTAACAATACATGGACTAGCTAAAATATTACAGAAATATTCCCTATCCATCCATATGCATGCATGAACACAGAATAAGAAACCAGCAAGGCCACTGGCTGCACTCTTACTTAAGCCATATGTAAGTGTCAGCCACGAACTTGGAAGGATCTGATTGTCCGATGCTGACGACAGAAACCACGATACCTCTGGAATCTTGGTATTTCCTCAGGTTTGCAGAACAGATGACACAAATGTGTGTCTGTGATTACTTTCTAATAAATATTTAGATAAACGGTTTATATGTGTTGCTGAGTTTTGTGTGAGACTTGTTTTCAGTACTAATTGGTAGTGAGAGTAGGGGATAGCTAATTCCTACTGTCCTCAAAATTTCTTCTTTGTCTATCGTCATCTACCAAAAAGAACTTAAGTTTTGCTCAGGTCAGCTCATAAGAGATGTCCACATGTGGTAGTTGAGATCATTCAGAGAAAGTCTAAAGAATGGGCCCACAGGGCAGATCCCTGAGGATGGTCAGTATTTAGAAGTGCTGGAAAAAAGGGAATCCATAAAGACATTGAAAAGAAATCTAAGTTAGGGGAAGAGGAGACCCAATAGTAAGTTGTCACCAAAACCAAAGGACTTAAAATTTTTAGGAAAGGGTGATAATCAGTTACAAATGCTTGAGAAATGTCTAGTAACACCCAGACTGAAAAAAAATATGCTGATTTTAAAAATTGGTACTTTGACCTCAATTAGGGATGAACCAAAGTAAAGGGCGAAGCTGCATTTCAGTGCACCAGATGGAGAATGGACAGTAAGAAGGTAGAAAAGGAATGTGACTTGAGGTGGCTGGCAACTAAAAGATGAAGAGGGAGTTGGGTAAATGGATCACACAAAATATGAGTGGCTGCTGTTAGTATTTTTCTTTAAAACTAAAAGAATCTGAATATAAGTTACAGATGCATTTGAGTAAGAAGATAATACATGGAGTAAGAACTGAAAGCAGAAAGAACATGGATTGGGAATCAATCAAAAGTATGAATAGAGACAGGTAAGATGGGACTGGGGTGGAGTTGTCGGCACCTTCTCATTGCAACTTCACTGAAAGGAGGCAAGAAGGGGTGTGTGTGTGTGTGTGTGTGTGTGTGTGTAAGGTGACAGGGATGAGGGAAGTTTGCTGTGATAAAATGCAGAGAAGGTAAAGAGAAAGCCTAAAAATAGTAATAATGTTTGGAAAATTAGATATGAAAAAGAATTTCTTTGAAAAGTTGGTTTCCTTGCTACCTTCCTCAACACATAAATTCTGCCTTTTAAAAGAATTAAGAGATACCACAACTGGTTCTTAGTTATTAACAAGGATATTATAAACAATATGTATACACCTAAAACATCTTCCATTGGCTTTCCTGGGCAGGCAACCCCAACCAAAGGCAGTAATGTAATGTATTGTCTCTTTCCAAAAGTGATTGAAAAGTTCAAGAGTTGTAAGAACAGAGGTTATAGCAGTATAGATCCTGCTAAAAAGTATGTGCTTATATGTTGCCAAAATGCTATAACTCAATTCCTGTAAATTAATGTACAGAAAAAGTTTGCATTTAAATCAATCAAAAAGCTGCTTCTTATACAGAAAGAATAATCCTATCACTGCATAGGATTATAAACTCTCCCTAGCTTTGATCTAAAGAGTACTCAGGAATAACTAGATCAAACCTCTTTTTGTGTTATTTTTCAATTTATCATCATAAAATGAAGTGCTTCTTCAAAAAAAGAATTTTATGTATGCTGTGCTAGGAATGCTTAAAGGATGTTCTACAATTTTATTAATGTCTATGGCCTAAAACAGGATTTTGTGTTTGGGACATAGTGTAGAATATATAAAAGATATTTTGAAAAGAAATTGAATATGTTTGATCTTTACTGTAGCTGAAGTTTGCCATTAGTACCTTCAAACCTCCTCTCTCCACAGAGAGAGAGGCATTGTGTCCATAGCTGTGGCTGAGCATCCTGTTTACAGCTGATACCCTTACAAACCTGGAAGTACTGTACTTCCCACATCACAGCAGCAGACACGTGCGCGCACAAACATCCTGTGTGGAAAGCATTTGATTTTCTAACATCACAACACAGTGTTCTTTGACTAGGTGGGAGAATTCTTTCACACGAGTTCAAACAATTGGCCATTACACCTTTTTGAAGATCATAATTTTTTTGTTTGTTTTTCAAAGACATTCCCAATAAAGGAACAATAGAGGCTAGAAGTTTTACACAATCATTTGACTGTTAGATGTAGGCAAACACAATAGCAGTTTTGTCATAAATTAACATTTATGGTATTTAAAAGTCTTTGATGGAAATTTAAAGAGAAGGCCAAAAAAAGGAGGAGCAATGATCTAATTTTATTATTATCATTTTCTTGAAGCCAAGTGGTAGAAACCCCATGTTCATTTAGGCAGAGAGCAAGAGAAAGGGAGGTGAATATAAATGTCTTTGAAAATGTTCTTCTGATTTATACAATTCCAGCTTTATTTTTAAAAAGTAATAAAATCAATGAAAACCATACAAATGATATTACTTTTATTGAACAAGTTGAAATGCAACAGACATGACATGCAAGAATATCCCCATTATAAATAAGCAAAACTATGAGAAATTTGATGAGAGAACTTATGGTAAATGTTTTTCTAATACATATTTTAGAAGTATGCCCAAGCACTACATTATTAGATGCACAAACTTCCTCATTTTCCTTGTACTGACTTAAATGTAAGGATCAGTTATTCCTAAAGCATACTTTTGTTAACTCCTTCAGTAAACTACAATCTAAACAGAAAAGAGTTTGGACTCAATAAGCCAGGAGACTGAATGGAGTTTTGACTGAAATTAGAAGTGTTACAGAGCATCTTTCTCTTCAAAGCTCAGTTGCAATGCCTTCCCACTAAATGCAATGAGAGGAAATAAGTCATCATTACTTCAGCTAAAATTAAAATACCTATTCCTGCTTTACACTTTATCAGATGCTTAGTCCGGATGCTGATTGTTTTAAAAGTCTGTCTAAACATAGAATATTTCCTAAAATTATGTAAGCAAACACTTGTTTCTAATGACAACATCTTAAATTTTACTAACTTGCTAAGATATACAAGTAAACAGACACAGTGCTAGTCAGTAGGCATATTTCCCAGGAAAGCTAAACTCATGACAAAAAATGATTTATACTTTTTACTGTACTTTATTCATTAGCAGCTCAAAGATTTACCTAGTGCTAAATTCTTGGAAGTGGGAAACATTAAACTTCCAATTGTGAACATAAAGTCATTAACTTCCTTTTCCTAGTTTCTGATAAAATTATTCATGTAACAGTAAATGACAAGCAATGACCTTAATCAAACACTCCTTAAACATATTTGTGGTTTCATTTTCTTAGTGAAGAACAATTTTTAGTGGTGGAAACTTGTGTAAGCTATGATATTTATTTTCTTAAGGTTGTTTTTATACTGTAAATTGAAAAGGAATCCACTTTTCTGGATTGAAGTATTTGCCTTTGGGGGTTATAGCAGCTTTATTCTAAGTTTTCCCTTCTATTTTTAAGTTCCTCATACTTTAACCCTCTTCCTGAATGAAGAATGGTTATTTGGATGAATTTTATTTTCAGCACATGACTAAAACATCTTTTGAAGAAGTCCAAACTAACGTAGAAAATACTGAAGCGTTCATGGTTCTGACTTCTACAGTCATTTACCCTTATGGAACAAAATTAAATAAATCAATGTGTGTGGTAGGTCTCTTTAGACAGCTTTAATGACATAGAAATTAGTCAATCCATCAGGTAAATACACCATGCTGAAGTGCATTTTGGAGAAATATTTTAGTAACGTGGGCCAACCGAGTACCACTTAGTAGTACTTTGGCTTTGTCTTAAGGAACTGGATTTTTCAAAGCATCAGTTGTGCAATGCTGTGTCGCTTAGGAAATTTTGAGCCTGAATCCTGTAAGCTACCATGGGGCCCAGTAAATATTACATTTTCTTCTTCCATTTCTTTCAACACATCTGCATAGTCTTCTTGGTTTGAAGGTTGCCCAGCTGCCATACAGTGTGGGGCTAAAGAGGGTTTATGTGTGAGTATGTAAAACAGTTCATTTCACATTATTTATTGATTATTATATTATTTTCCATATGAAAAACTGAGGCCTTACTTTTGCCCTACTATGTATGAGTAGCCATTGCTAATCTTTTCCGTGATTGATTTTAGTTTTCTTCTTCCTATTTAATTAATAATCCATGTGTAATTCTGGTCTTTGTTCACTCTGGTTTCCTGTATGATCTAATAAGGCATTAATCACACAGCTCACAATTTGGGAGTGTTGCCTTTTATTCAGTTAGCCTGGCTGCTAAAATAGGCTACAAGGAGTTGCTATGGTGAGAAGACAACCTTGACCTAGAGAGGTACTACTGATTCATGGGTGACTTTTGAAGTGTCATTGAAGAGTTGGCAAGATCCATATATAAATGGTGCTATATACAGGAGCCAAATGTTTTTTAAATGTTTAAAAGTTATTAGGACTAATGTTCTAGTGTGAAAAAAAAGCCCAAAACGTTAGGCAAAAAGAGAGTAAAATATCTATAGAAATATTAACATAAATATTAACATATAATATTAATCCTTAAACCACTTGGAAAATGTTTGTGACTGGTTTATGTCTAAAGTATGTTTTTTTAATTAACTAGACTTTAGGTTAAAATTTTAAAAAGAAAGTCAAAAAGGTCTATTTTTAATATTCCTTGTTTTTTCTGATTCATTAATAATAATATTAGTATTTGATACTAAGCTCTAAGTCCTTCATCTAAACATTAGAGATACTGCTTGGCAAGCAATTATTACATGCCAGTTGTATGCACTGTACTAATGCCTTGGAAGTTCGGTTCGAAGGAAGTAAATGACACTGCTCTGTCTTAGAGGAATTTCTGAACCCTTTAGCATAAAAGTGTGAATGACTTCCATTGCTCTTTCTGCTTTCACCATTTCTTAAATACTGCTCGCATTTTCTTCTCTTTTGCTCAGCATCTTCCAGAGTTTAAGTCTGCAACCCAGGCCACCAACATACCACACAACAAGTAATGTGTGAAAATTTCCTATTTTTGTTCTAATCCTTGCTCAAGCTTCAGGGTTGTGTTTTCCTTCACCTTCTGAATGGATCCTTGCATTTGTCCCAAAAACTCTTCAAAAACTGCAAGCTGATATGCATTCTCTATCCCTCCAAACTCTTTCGTCTACCTTCCCTAAGTCTGTTAGTGGCTCACAAAATCAGGATACTTAAAATCATTCTTACTCACATTACATCATTAACATCTGTCTAGTCTCCCTCCGTATATTTCTCTAATGCAAGTCCCAGGGATCTAGAACAGATTTCATCAACTTTTGTTTAATTCAATGCAGGAGCCTACCTGGTCTTCCTGCCTCTATGAGCGCTCTTCTCCTACCCACCTAAACACATTCTGAGTTATTTTTCTAAAATTTAGATATGATCATTCATGTAGTTCCCATGGTTAAAAGCCTTGTGTAACTCCCGCATGCTTACAGAATCAATTTTAAAATCCTTATCTTGTTATAAAGTCTTGTTCTTGTGTAGCAATAGCCTATATTTCTCCTGTTTTTGCTTTTTCTATAAGCTATCCCTGTTACGATACTACAGAGCCTCAACTTTTGGAGCACATTAAAATTACTTGTGGAGCTTTATTAAAATATAAATTGCAGGACCCTTGAACCAAAATCTTGCTAGTGGAGCCAGGGAATCACTCATTCTCACTATTAATCTGTCCTGAAATGTTCTCTAAGGGGCCCCCAAATTTCTTGTCCTTTCAGCATATTTTCATATGTCTTTTAAGATCTTACTCCAATAATCTCTTCAAGGTCTTTCCTGCACATCCACAGAGGAGAAACCATTTTTAGTCATTGCACCTATGACACTTTAAATATTATTTAAATATTTTTCAATGTTAGAAAAGCTAAAAATAAATATCAAATGAATAGATTTATAAATTATTGTGTTAAAACTACCTTTCTCATCCCTCTTCTTGCTTTCATTCCCCATAGCATTTGTCATCATCTGATATATTATCTATTTTGCTTATTTATTTCTTTATGTCTATCTCTCCGCTGCCCCCACCAGAATGTATGGTCCAGTGGGCAGTTTGAATGTGTTTCTACTGTTGAAGAAGGCTATTATCTTAAGAGAATTTTTTCCTGACATCTTGACATTTCTCCTTTATGTCAATATATATATTTAACAATAAGGTTTTTATATAATCATAATAATTATTATATCTGGAAAATTAATAATAATCTCCTTATATCAGCTAATATCCAATCCATTTTCAAATTCCCTAATTGTCAGTAGTTAGTATTTTTTGTGTTTTCTTCACTGTTGTATCTCCAGCAACCTGAATAGGGCTGGTACATAGTAGACCCTCAGTAAATTATTTTTAAATGGATGAATCTGTATCCCTGATTAAACTGTGTTTCCTGAAAGCAGAGCTTTTGTATTCTTAACATTTTATCCTAAGTTCCTAACATGGTTTTGGGAACATAGTTGCAGCATCATTAAAATGTTTGTACATTATATAAATTATAGTTTTGATGGCTAAAGTGACAGAATTAAGGTACAGGTAGACTTTAAGGTAAGGTCTTACCTTAAAGAAACATTTAATTTAGGAAAGGCAAGGGAAGCTAATGTGTTTGAAGCTGGGTATCTTGAAGGAAATGCTGACAGCATGGCACAGATAAAATCCCCGTTTCACAGACACAGATAATCTCTTCTGAACTGAGACAATTATCTCACACATCTACGTTCTGTTGCAGAGGAAAACCTGTGAGAGATAACGGAGGCTTAATTTCTGTCACCACTGTTGAATTGGAAAAATATCTAACATCTTCATGGATCTTCATTTTTTATCAGACCAAGATATAATCTGAAATTAATATTTACTATCAATTTGGGCTTTGTTACGTTAATTGATTTTCAGTTATATCCAGTCATGTCAGCTCGCTCTCTCCTGGTGCCGTGGACTTTGCTCTGAACTGGGAGGTGGGAAATCCGAGATCCAGCCCCGGTCCTGTCTGCAGAAAGCTGGGTCACTCTCTGTCACCACCACTCTGGGGCTGGTCTTCTCTTTCTTTACAATAAAGATGCTAAATTAGAATGAGTAGCTTATAAATTGTGTTAATAGTACAATGCTTTATATACTTTTATTTTTGTGGTTCATATTGTCAAATTCTAAAACATAACAACAAAAGTGAAACATTTTACCCCATCCTGACTTTTATCATTCATTTCTCACCCTTACAGCACTAAATGTTCCCAGTTTCCTGTTACTCTTTTCTGGTGTATTCTAAGTATAAATATGAAATGTATTTATAAAATGTACATATTATAAAATAAATATAAAAAATATAAGCACATTTTAATAAAAATGAGATATATCTTATTCACACTGTTCCAAGCCCTGCATTTTCCACTTAATTCTATACCTCAGAAATCCTATCAGTATGTAGATTACCTGTCTTCTCTCACAGCTGCATGACCGTGCATCTGTGGGCGTGCAGTTCCCATTAAACGGTGACTTAGTTTGTTACAGTCTTTTATAATTACAGAAAATACCACAATGAATAAAGTTATATTTAAATGATTTAGGCCGTGTAGTTTTAGAATGAAGCCCCAGCAGTGGAATTTTCATTCGAAGAATATGCACATTTGTGATTTTTATAGATCTTACCTGATAGAAGGCCCGCCAATTTATATTCATAGTAACAATGTACAGAAAAGCACAAGAGGTAGTGTTTCCTGATCCTCACACTGACGCTCGTAGAATACACACTGAAACATTTTGTATTTGAACTTTGCTAAGTAAAACATAAGATCTCCGTGTTGTTTTAGTTTTCATTTCACTCAGAGTAAATGAGTTGAATCTGTACACACACATAGGTAGCTTTCATGAATGTTTGTTTTCTTTAAACCATGTATTCCTATTCTTCGAACATGTTTCTACCAACACCTTGGCTTTTAAATTATTTTAAATACTTTGCATGCTTTTATATATTAAAATAATTAAAACAGTTCTTTTGAATAATATTAAATTTATAGACTATACCTTAGTATTTGATAATGTTGAGTTTTGGTTTCTGAATACACAATATATTTTTCTATTTGTTAATGTCTTTTTTCAGTCCCTCAATATTGATATAAAGTTTTCTTCATATTGTTCTTGTACCTTTCATGTAAAATTTACTCCTAGGTGTTTAGTCTTTCATATGATATTGAAATAGAGTCTTTCTCAAATGTGTTTTTTAACTGGTTGTTGCCTGAATAACAACTATTGATCTTGTTCCAGAAAGCTTATTGGATTTCTTATTGTTTACAAAATCTGGCAAATTTTATACAATCTGGTTGGTGTGGCTCAGTGGATTGAGCACCAGCCTGGGAACCAAAATGTTGCCTGTTCAGTTCCCAGTTGCAGCACATGCCTGGCTTGGTTCAATTCCCAGCTGGGGTTGTGGGCCAGGTCCCCAGTTCAGGGGCCCAGTCAGGGGCACGTAAGAGGCAACATCAATGTTTCTCTCCCTTTCTCTTCCCTTCCCATCTCTCTAAAAATAAATAGAAATAAAATCCTTAAAACAAATCTTAAAGTTAGGTGAATTTTTTTTATTAGTAATTCTCTTGAGCTCTCCAGATAAGTTATCAAATTATCTACAAATATCGGTAATTATCTATGTTCCTTCTAATATTTATAAGTTTAATTTTTCCTCTTGTCTAATATAGTCAGACTAGAAAATCTAGTTCACTACTAAATAATAGCAATTAAAGTGGACATTTCTGACTTTAATGCAACTTTTTATAGTGTTTCACCCTTAAACCTAATCTTGGCATTGCTGTTAGGAAAGATATATTTTATTATGTTATAAAAGCATCCATATCTCCTAATTAAAATTTTTATCACACTATTTCTCAACAAATGAAGTATTTATAAAATGTATAATCACATACATTTTATAATGCTTTGAAAATTAAAAATTTTGGACACTGATCATAGACTCCAATTTTCTGGGTCTTAAGACCTCTCTCCTGAATTTCAGGCTTCTAATATCAAATTGCCTACTGAAGTCCCCATTTAGATCGTTCATGAAGATCTCAAACTTAACGCGTCCAAAATAGAACTTCTGGTTTTCTCCCACTTCGCTCTTCTACTTGCAGCTGTCCTCGCATGGCATATACGTAGACTTTGAATCCACAAGGCAGGTTGATATACCCAAAGGAGGGAATCTACATGGAGAATAAGAAAAAGAACTAAACTCCGTGGCACTTTAACATTGGGAGTTAAGGGAGACAGGGGGAAACCCCTAAGAAGAAACAAAGAGGGAGCAACCAGAGACATAGGAGAAAACTAGGAGATGTTGGAGTCCTCAAAATGAAGAGAAAAAAGTATATGTAGAAGGAAGGAGGCCATAACTCTGCTAAATGCAACTGGCATGTTTGTAATGTGAGTCCTGAGAATTGGCCACCCAGGCATTTAGTGACCTGAGTGGTACTGGTGACCAGAGCAAGAGTGGATGGCTTGATAAGGACAAAATCTTGATGAGAGAGAGTTTAGGAGACAAAAGCAGTGAGCACAGGCAACTATTTCAAAGAAGTAGATAAAACTATTGTCTGTTTCACAGAGGCCCGAAGAGGGTTTGTTCTTGTCCAAGATCAACCCGCAGAGCTGGGCCCTAAACCCAGATTTGCTTCAAGTCAGAATCTGCTTTCTTCACTCCTATCCTGATCACAGATGTAATAACTCAGTAGAGAATGTGAACTAGAAGTGACTGTTCATCTTTCATCTGCCTTTTCCTATCAAGAATTCAGACCAATATTCCTAAAACCTTTCGCAGCATGAATTTTCCGCTCTCTTCCTAGTGCCATCCTCTGTGTGGCCATTCTATTACCTCACCTGTGTTACCACTTATCCTCACTCATCTGACCACCTCCTCTATCAAAAAAATTCTGTTTACCTCTGTGTCCAATTACCATATTCAATTATTTTGAGATCTCTGAATCCATATTTTATTTCCCCTTACCTGGAAATGAATGTCCTTCAGTATATTCCTTAGTAGTATCTGTCTGTAAGATCTATAATAAAAGCTACCACTAACACTGGCTGAGAGGTTAACAACGTACATCTTAGTGTCAGGAAATAGAGTGAAGCATCTTTGTAACCTGGATATGGATGAGGTGGAAGTAGTGGGAGGCAAGCTACAAACCAAGCTGGAGATAAAACTCCAGAGTGAGTTAGCTTTCTGATAAATCCTTAGGAGTGTTGATAGAAAATAGACCCAAGGGTGGAAAAAAAATAATATGGTCTATAGTACATGACAAGAGAAGAGTTGGAAAATAGAGTTGTGTGCCAAAAGGTTGGCAGGATACACAGTCGGGACAGAGAGTGAGTCTGATAACCATAGACTTGGGCCAATCAAAGGCAAGGGAGATTGAGAGGAGGAGCCCGTGAGCACAGATGATTTGACATGGGGTGTCCTGCTTTCACTTTTCTTCTCATGACATCAAGCAGCTATGGCTTATTTGTCCCATTAAATACGACAGAAACTCCTCCTCATACTGGAATTTCATAGTCATAGTGACAATCTCAATATAAACAGAGCCTCTATTTTATAATACACTCTATTCTGAGTCACTTGAAACAACAATTTCTTCACAGCTGCTACTAACCTTTATTTCTATGACGGTCCTGGTCATAATACGCATATTTGCAACACACTGATCTGCCCATGACGAATTTGTGCATTTTTTAGCCTGTGTTAGCATACACTGAGCCCTTCCGTGTGTCCTGCCAGCCCTATCTCAATGAAAGTCCATGACTCATGCTCTGCGGCTCTGAGTCATGCTCTGAAGTTATGTGAATTAGTCTTAATTTGGTGCTTTCCAGTTATCAGCATAAGCCTTGCCTGCTGAGAGCTTTGTTTTGTTTTCCTTCCTAGCACTTGGAACAACCGTAATTGGTAGTTGATAACTTCCACAGTGCGCATTTTCCATGGAGGAGTGAAAGTTGGCTCAACAGCAAGCTAAAAGAATAAAACAAATTGGCACTGAGTAGAAATTGTATTGTAAAAGACATTAATACTGAGGAAAGCAGAGATTTTGTAGATAAATAGTTTCATGTTTGTTTCTTTGCAAAGTAAAGAAACTTTACCGTTTTATTACAGATCACAAATACAGATGACCACCCAACCCTAGAGAACTTGATAGACATGGGAGGGGGAGATGGCAGGGAGAAGTCTTGTCCATTCAGGTATCCACGTGTGCCTCTGAGACTACAGTATTATGACAGAAAAGGGGAACTGAAGTAAATAAGAGGGTAACATGCAAGCACCAAGTGCTTCTACCATAGCGTAGTGACCCAGGGGGAAAAAGTAATCTAAGGTTATAATTAATTTCATCTCCTGATAGAGCATTAGCACGTGAGGAATGTGCCTGGAAACGTACTATCTGGTTCAGGAAACTTGTAGACAATAATCTGAGTAATTCACTTAAGTATTAGAAAAGATAGAGAAAGGAAATCAATTAATTGTTGACATGTTTAAAAGAAGAATCTTGAAATTGTGCCTATCATTTCCTTATTGCTCTCATTATTTTACTCTCCACTGGTTTTCTGTGGTCATTTTTTGTAGAAAAAAATTAATTTTTGCTAAGTGTGTCACTTATATTTTCAGTCTTTTAAGTAAGAATTCTTTGCATCCTGGGAATTCTATAGTCTCTTATTCAAAAAGTTTTTACACAGTCAACACTTTATTATTCATTCACAGTAGATAATACAGAATTCATTTTTATTTGATGTTGTAACTTATGTTTCTTTTCCAGAAAATTCATCTACTTTTGGTCTATATCATGATATTAATAAAATGAGAAGGCCAAATGTTATGAAACATCCAGGATAAAACCAGTCTGTGACTCCATGCTTTTTTATATATTACAGATGTGACTAATTCAGAGGTAGATTACTTGAGTAAATATACATTACATTTTTAACAAAAACAGATCTAGTTTTCTTTCCTTTGTTCCTTCTTCCCTTATTTAATGTTTGAAAAAATGCTCATCAAGTCTCACCTAGTGTCAAAGCACTAGGAAAGATGTCATATGTAAAGCTGCACTGAGAAAACCAGACACATCCCTTGCTCTCATGGACTTTAATATCTAAAAAGATGGCGAGTTATTGAAGGAATTATTACTGAATTCCAAGTGTCAGGTCATGTGGAAAAGTATTAGAAAATACATATTAATCTGTGAGCCAGGTTCCCCTGAGAAGTGACATATCTGAAATCTGAAGTATAAGAAACATGCAAGGGAAGAGACTAAGGGTGGATACAGTCCAAGATGGAGTTTGGTACGGTGGTCAGGATCAGGGCTGAGCAAGCATGGATGTTCATGCCTGCCCCCAAACCCAAAACTGGACAGGCCACAGAATTAAAAAGGAATGCAATGGACTCCAGAACCTAATGCAAACACTGTGAGAAAGCCTTGGAGAACCAGAAGGTAGGCCAGGTTGCACAGAACCAGGAGAAATGCTTTCTAGTTGTCTACTTTTCTCTTTATATTTTACTGGCCAGCTCAGGGCCTACTCTGTCATATACTGAATTCAGGGAGTGGACAGAAAACATAAGCTCCAGTCCAATGCCTGCCACAAGTGACAGTTCATCTGGACATCACTGGCCTCTGGGTGGGTAGGAAAATAGAATAACTACCTAATGCAAAAGGACTATTTAGCTTCCCATCACCAAGCCCCTACTGGGTAATGGCAATAGGGAGAGGGAGCCCTGAGGAAAAAAAATAATAATGCTTGGTCCAGATGGATGGGGGGCAGGTTACAAAATGCAACACCAGAGGCTCTTCTCTCTTTGTGGCCATCCCACAATATACACGTCATTTCACTAAGAAGAGTGGCAGCTGGATCTGAGCTGTCATCTCTCCCTTCAGTTACACATCACCAGCAAGAAAGATGGCAATTCCACAATTGTGAACACAGAGGAAAGAATAAACAGACATCTGAGGAGTACAAGTGCAAGCTCTATGAAGGAAAGACACAACCATTCCATGAGAAAGAAAAATTAATGTACCAATATCAAAAGTCACAAAACATCTTTATCATGAATGAAGATACAGTCTATGGCCATACCATTCTGAACACACCCAATCTCATCTGATCTTGGAAGAATAAAGAGTTAATATTGAAAATATCAAGCAGTAAAGCAGATCTCATAGAGACATTAAGCATAAAAAATACAATACTGAAATAAAGGACTTGATTTCTTAGGGAGGTTGAGAAAAATATAAAAAAAAATATTTCAGAAAAGTTCACAAGTGAATCTTCTGATTAATATTGAGATTCCTCTATAAAGGTGAACATATTTTACTATTAAATCATTGACTGTATATTAGTTTCTTAAAATATTCCTTATGACTCATCCCTTAGGTAATTCTATGCAAATAAAGTCATTTTTCTTAAGTAACACATTAAGTATATAAATATAGACTTACTGCATAAAATTCAACACAGAATAGGAGAAAGTGAAAGTCTCTCTTCAACTTTACTCTCAAAAGTTTGCTTTTCTCTTTCTTTAACATAAATAGGAAACACCATGTTATTCTGTAACTTGCTTTATTTATATAAAATATGTATTTGTGTATATATGTATTTTTACTTCAGTATTTATAATTCATCTTTTAAAAATTACTTGTCCTTCCTATGATATTTTTAGAGTGTATATACATATATATGCTCATTATAAAAAATCAAACAGCACACAAGTATATAAATGGCAAAATGTGTATATGTGTGTGCACATATGTGCATGTGTATATGCATACGTGTGCCCACATGTGTGCACACTTGCATATAATTATGTGTGTGGTTACACATATGTAGTCACACATATAATTTCATATATAGTTTCAGCATTGGAAATTCAAAGACTGGAAAGAAAAGATACACAGATAGGCTTCCACTCATGAGTAATAACGACTGCATAGGTTTCTGTTCCACACTGAAACATAAATTAAACTCTTGTGTTTTAATTTGAATATAAATGGAATCAGACTATACATATGATCTCACAATTTAGTTTTTTTCACTAAATAACATTTGGCAACCATCTCAGGTTAACATATGGAAATAACTATCGGTGAATGATAATTCTCAGTTTTACCAATTCAGCCCAGATAGCCTCTAGAACTTTTACCAGAACTATTTGTAATTCTATTAGATTAGATTTATTCTAAAGTTAAAACCACATTGTTGCTATAAATATTTTTTCTGAATAAACAATGATAATGCACCAGAGTATGTCTGGAAAAAAATACAGTAGCAAACTATATACAGTATATGAGTTTTTCTTTCATTGGTGTTTACAGAGTTTAATAATATTGCAGATGCATTCCATCCTCCAAGCAGCTCTTGGTCATTTCAAATATTATACTTTAAAAACTAAAACAGCCGTGGCTGGTGTGGCTCAATGGCTTGAGCACCAGCCTGCCATCTGAGAGGTTGCCTGTTCGATTCCCAGTCAGGGCACATGCCTGGGTTGCAGGCAAGGTCCCCAGCTGGGGTTGTGCGAGAGGCAACCGATCAATGTTTCTGTCACACATCCACATTTCTCGCCCTCTCTCCCTCCTTTCCCATTTCTCTAAAAATCAATTTTAAAAATTTTGAAAAAATAAAAACTGTAATAAATTATGGCAAAATGTCAAGTACTTATTAGTATAAATAATTTTCTACAAAAATTGTAAGGGCATATATTGGGATTTTTCACAAACACAAAGGAGACATACAGTTACAATTAATTATAATAATCACTGTAATTCAGAGATAGTCTTCTCCTTTTTTCCCATTGTTACATTTCAATAGCCTGCTTTTCTTTTATGGGTTATGTTGTTCATTTAGTTTAGAAGTAGGGCACTCACAGTTTTTCGTGAGCTTTGCTCTCAGGCTAAGGCAAGAAAACAAATACAATTTTATTTTGCAACATTTCTCCCCAGAGAAGTAAAAGAATTTGTGGTTCCTCTAATTTTTTGCATATCATGTTCCAGTTAACATAACATGTCCTCATCCTGCCATGGGGGGCACCGATGTTTCTGTCTCAGAAGCTCCGGAAAACAGAACATTGACCGTCTAACTCTAACTTGACTCCTTTGTGTCAAGCTTGCCTTTGGAATACTGCGTATTTCTGGTAGTAACCTATAAAACATCCATTTACATTTTATAAAGCATTTTTACATATTTCACTAATTTGTATAACAGTGTAGCATTATTGCTATTTAGAAAATATCTGAAAAACTGGACAATGACGCAAAAGGATGATTACATGTCACACAGGAGGATTGTCTGATAGGTTCACACAAGAATTACTGAAATTACTGATCAGAGGACAAACTCTATAATGTTACATGTCACTGTGTAGATTTTATCTGTAGAAATGCAAATAATTTTTGTCTGGATGAAGTCATCATCAAAGATATGGTTTGTTTGCCCTTTAAAACGTTATCTAGGTTTGTGTCTAACCTGAACTCCAAAATCTTTTGTTCAGTTCCTCAAAAGCTCTTTGAGTCAGTTTATCGTCTTGCTTCCTTAAATAGAGAATTAAGTACATATTTGAGATACATACTTACTCAGTATTTTTATAATATATATGTTTTTTAAAGTTCTTAAATTATTCTTAGATATTGCCATGCTTATTCTCAATTAGCTTCTCTGAGTTCATCATAAAGAAAGAAACATGCACAAAAAGTCTATTATATATAAAAATGAAATAGGGGTACACAATGATGACTTAAACTAGTGAGTCTTAATTTTTAGCTCTTAGAGGACAACTACTCACAGGTCACAAAGTCTGTAAAAATTAAAAATAAAGCACTCCAGAATTTATTTGTCTATAGGAAATGTATCAATAGTATATTTCTGTTAGACTCTACTAACAGAAATATCGTGGAGGTGGAGAGTGGTGGAGGCAGAAATGAATAATGCCAACCAACCAAAGTTATCATTTGATCTTTCCTTTATGTTTAAAATAAAATACATGTGATATATGGGTACTTCAAGATAAAAACAAATAAATGGCTACCCGTTCATGAAATAGAGAACTCAACAATTATTTTTAAGTAGTCATCAAAAGTGAAACTCAATCCTGGTGACAACAAAGTCAACTTGAGTAGTACTCTGATTCTGTTTTTAGCTGTTGTCTTTTACTCTAACTAGAGAATTGTTTTGAAGATCTCATAAGTTTACTTTTCTCAGTGAGGTAAACCAATCCCAGAAACCCCTCAGTAGAGTCTTTTTATATCCTTTTGTCCAGAACTGTATTATATGTCTATTTCTAAATCAATATCTGCAAGGGATTAGCTTCTATCAATTGCAATTCACCACCTAAGGCTGGAGTTTGAAGCCATCATTTAGCAAGGACGGGCTTGTGCAAAGGCAAGTAGATATCTTAAAGTTTGACTTGAAAGGAGAAAGGCGAGAGAATGGCTGTTTAGTAAAATCTGATGACATCTACAGACAGCCCCTACTCTTGATTTGGTTATCTGGCCGTATCTGAGTCACCCAGGGCTGGACTCACAATCCAAGATTAGATAACATAAACTCTTCTCTAGGTTTATTGAACTTGGAATTAGAGAATGAAATTGTTTGGTGCTGACCATAGCATCCATGAGAAATTCGCGTGGAAAGGTGAAGAGGGGAAATCTTGGCAAACCTTGTCACTAGTGAGAGTTGTCCCTCAGATCCTCATGAACCTTCTTCATGGTTCAGTAATATGATCCAACAAATGCTTCTTTGTCAAAATTAATTTGCATGAAGCTATGCCATTTGGACCCAAATAGGTCTTCAGTAATGAAGCCAAATCTTTCGTGATTTTCTCTGCCCTTTGTAGTAGAGCATTACCTATTCACCCCTATTCTCATAAAACAGTACCCTGTGATGAAGGTTGATTTCCTCACTTTACTCTCAGGTCCGGATGGGCCCTGATTGTTATTGGCTAATTAGTATATCCCATCACTTTGTCCATAGTGAGTGGTTCAAAGATGAGCATGTGGCCCTGAGTCCATGTAAGTCAGACTCATACTTCTGCTAAACTTTGCGAGTAGAAAGATAGATCTCCAGTGACATGACCTGACCCATCTGATCCAGCCAGACTGAAGCCAGCTCCACTGCCTGGGTTTGAATTCTAATCTCTCTACTTAACTTCCCTATACCTCAGTTTCTGCCTCTCTAGTATAGAATAAATTATGCTACCATCTTCAGAGAGTCTTTATGAGTATCAATCCACTTCAAGCAATTAGACCTGTGCCTGAATATATTAGTGTCAATAAATGCTGCCTATTACTCTTACTAATCCCCAGATGGTCCGTTATTGAGTGAACAAATACTCTTTTTTACCTGAGCCAGTTTGTGTTGCAATTTCTGTCTCATGTAACCAAAAATCCTAAATTATATAGCTCAGAATACAACCAATGTAATAAGTCTATCATGTTTTTCCTTGTGGAGCTCTGTTTCCTCCCCTTGTAACTGTGCCAGAACTGTGCACAGCTTATTGGACAATGGTCCTCAGGATTGCCTGGAGGCTCCACACTCTGGAGTTTTGATTCAGCAAATCTGGGTGATGCCCAGGAGTTTGCACTTCTAACAAGTTTCCAGGAGATTGCTGATGCTGCTGGTCCCAGACCACACTTAAAGAACCACTTCTAAAGTCTGAAATGCTACCTAGAGAGGGGCATAAAGATGTCTGTCTTCTCTGACGTTCTGGGTAAACCACCAAATAACTTGCAAAATATGAAAGGATTGGCTCAATTAGTAGCCCTTCCAGATCATCATGTATCAGATATGCTTTATTAGTGCTTGATTATACCATCTTTACTGGATCTTCCTAGTAATTTACATTTCTCTGAAGCAAATATAAGATTAGCAAAGCAAGAACATCTGAGTAGAGGTCATGAAAGCTATTAAGATAGAGTAGGAAAATGATTGGTTAGAACAAATTATGTAATTGGATGTAAATGTTCCATAACAAAGCCAAAATCAATCTATGTGTATAGCAAGAGTGGAAGAAAGCTCTTAACTATGTTGAGTTAAGATGTATTTTGTGGCTTTTGTGAATGATATTCATTTCCTTGCCAATTACTACATGAGTATTGTATTTTCGGGGATATTGGAAGGGAGTACTAGTGAAAGAAGTTCTTAAAAACTGTTATTAAAATAAATAGCAGCTCATAAATCATACAAAAATATACATAGAGTATTTCAAACACATTAATTCGAGATACTTTAATTATTTAAATATTCTCATATTTTCTAACATTCCTTTAAAAACACTATTTGAAATCTATTGACCATTGCAAAATTTTTGAAATAGTTGGAGTGTCAGTTTTTTCAGATCACACTGAAATTTTAACTGATCATTCTAATTATCTTCCCTCAAAATGTTTAAGTAGGAATTGTTTTCAGTTTCTTTTTTCATTTTTTAAATTTCTGGAATACAAAGAACTACTGAAACCAAACCAATGTTTTCATCATCTCCTTTATTTACTTTTGGTCACCTTAAGATTTAGGGATGTCAAGACAACTTCTTTTTAACTTAGTTTTACAAAAAACAAAAGGAAAGGAAAAACATGTTCATGCTAAAACCTCACCAGTCATGTTTTACCCCCACAGAAAATGTTAATGGCTTAGTAAAACTTCCCTAAATTTATGGCTTCATTTAAATATGGAATAAGGATAAAAGAATAAAAAAGCATCACTATGACAAATAATAGAAAATTTATCTTCCTATTATGCCCAATACATATTCACTCATGTTAAGAGCTACATAAAAACAAATGGAACTAGAGCGAGATTTGAATAAATAGGCTAGTGGGAAACAAAATGTTGGCATTTTCCCAAAATTCTCAATGTCATGCATTGGTTTCTCCTGTTCCTCTGTAAAAATGGGAATAATACATTCTGTGGAGCTTTCTTTTTCTTACTAAAACCAAAATAAGATTGCCGGCTACATGACTAAAGAATTCAGAGTTTGGGATCGGGTGGGGAGAGTTTCGTTGTAGTGCGTTCCTTCTATATGTGTATCGCAACGTTTTAACCTAATAATGTTTTGAAATATTACCTACTGTAAACTGACTGAAATAAAAATCAATAGCTTTTTTATATTCCTATATAAACTTGTTAGAAAAATTAAATGAAATAAAATGCATCTATTTACAATAACTCCAAAATATTATAATGCACAACACAAGAAAAGGTGAGGGTGAAGAGCTAGGCAGGGTCCAGAGCATGCAGGACTTGTCTCCAGGCCTGTGGGAGACATGCAAGGGTACAAGCAGAGTTCAACGCTGACGCATTTTGTATTTTTAAAAGACCCACTTTGGCCTTGCATAAAGAATGATTTGTGAGAGCAAAAGGAAGTTGGAAGTGAGCTATAGTCCAGGTTAAGTGGAAATGGGGAATTGGATACATGTTTACAAAGTGCTTAGCAGAGGTTCTGGTACAGAGAAAGCACTGATTTAAATTATTAATCATTAAGACCCTATATTTATATATTTTATAATTTTGTTGTGAATCATGTCTTTCATTATGTTAACTATAGGAAAACATTTAAGGCCTTCTGTTATTCAGTTTCACTTTACGTTTCCAATTCTATACACCTCATTTCCCCCCCGCCAAAAAAAAAGTCCTCTATTCCAAGTCTTTGCCAAAAGACCATAAATCCCTCAGCTCTCAAACATCAAATCTTCAATTTTGCCCTAAATCCACACTAATTCTTTCTTCCCGGTGCTCCAGGAGGAGAACGCATTTCTCTGCCCAGGGCTAATCGTTACCTCCTCTCCAGGTTCCAGCCCTTCTAGCCTTCTTGAACCCACCTATCCTTTGGAGGATCACTTCTCTCTCTAGTATCCTGAACTCCTTATTTCCCAATGCCTTCCCGTGGCACAGAAGTGCCTTCTGCCTCTAGCATTTAAAAGAATTCCCAACTTTTTCCTCTTTCTTACATAAAACTTTCTGATGTTTAAAATTGTGTGGCCTCCATCTCCTTGCTTCCCTCTCTTTCATCAACCCCATAGGATTCAATTTCTGCCTCCACTTCCCCACAGGAACTGTTCCTGCCAACATCACCAACCACCTTTGTGCTGCCAAAGAAGATGGCTTCTTCTCAGTTCTTCTTCTACCTGACTCCTTGGAAGCTTTTAACGCCATAGAGCACCATCCCATTCTTGAAATGTTCTTTTCTTGAATTCCATGGGATCCGTCGCCTCATTTCCTCAGGAAAATTCTTCCTTCTAACTCCATACTCTTTTCTAGGCACTTCATGCCCAATTATCTTCTCCCAACTTTTCTTCCTGCTATTCTAACACATGGGTGTGGTCAGATTACTGGGGAACAGGGATGGGAACCCCAGAAGCAGTGCAAGAGCCTGCACTCCACAGAGGGACCCCTGGGAGGGGTCAGGAAGTGCTGACTGAAGTCTCAATCAAAACCATGTGACAACCTTTTCCACCCTTGGACAACATTAAACAAGCTAGCATGGTGCCAGCATGCATTAATGTCCCAGCAAATGAGCAGTGTGGTATGATGCAGTTGGAAGCAGCTTGCACAGAGCCTGGTGGGCCTGAAAAAGTCACAACACACGTGTAACACGATGATGACCCTCCTGGGCATTCATGGGACCTGGAAGGTGTGGGACCCTCCTCACAGCCACTTTTGCATTCCCCTCACCCTGCTCAGGTGTTTGCAAGACCTGATGTGTGCCAGACCCCACTCACAGCCCTTTTGTGTTCCCTTCTCTTGCATGGTTGGGAGTCAGCCCGTGGAAACTGAGTCCCACGTGCAAGACACTGTGCCCTGACAGTGGCAGGCCCACCAGACACTGGGCTCTGCTTGCAGCTTTTGCACTGACCTGCTTGTATGGTCTGGAGCAGGCTCATGCCCAATGTGCATTTTGCCAGCTGTAGACTCTGGTAGGACTGTACTGGTCCCATTCTCTGTGCGGAGCTGTGCACAGATGTGTGGGCCAGGAATGCTCCTCAGCATTCCATGGAGGGTACTAGTAGCCTTCGATGCTGGGGCCCAGCATGATTAGCCCCTCACAGAACCAGCTGCAGTGATCTGGCAGTGGGCCCCAGCCCCAGGAGAGGGAGAAAGCTGCTGCAAGACAGTGGAAACACTGGCCTAACAGTTGCACATTCCAGAGAGAGAGAAAGAGTCTGGCTCTGGAGAGATAGACACCCATTTATAGAGCAGCCTTGGGTTACAGGGAGAGAGATAAGAATGAAGGGAGGTCTCTGAGCATGGATTTGGGTTTCAGTTTATTGGGAGGAAAAGAGACTTCTGTATTTTGCAGAAGAGAATGGCTTGGAGCAGGGGAGCTTCCACTCCCCCAAATTGGACACCCTGTTAATTAAAACCATTTCTCTTCCCCAGCAATCTCTGTTTTATGGTTGAGTATGGCAGCAGGTGGCTGAATACCATTTTGCTCTGTAACACTATTGGTCTCATCTGTGGTATCTCTACTTCAATTTACTAAGATAAACAATATAAATTCTACTTAGCTTTGAGTTCCAGCTCAAATCTCTCTCTCCATGAATTTTTTTCTCACAGCTCGGTGACCCACTGGCCACAGTTTTCTCTGAGTTTCTCTAGATTCTCACTTTCACAGCTCACATTTTCATGTGCTGGCCCATCTTCCCAACAGTGTTCTCACATCTTTCTGAGTACAGACCAACTATTACCGGTATGTTATTTTCACACTCTATTGTAGTCAAAAATGTTATTCATTTCCTCAAAAAAATTGAGAGCCTGACCTACCTTTGGTCAGGCACTGTGTGTTGATTAATAAATATTTATGATGTTGAAATAATGTATTTGCATGACATTGTACATAAGGTGAATTCAGTGGCATTTCAAATATGCATTTGATTTGATTTATTTTATTTTATTCTAATAGGAAAGAAGTCTAGATAACATTGTGCTGAATTCAAAATCTGCAAGTTTTATTGCCCAGTAGTTACATGGCTTCTGAGTCTCTGCATTCATTACACCTTTTTCAGACTGTCAGGAGAAAACAATGTTCAGGATTTGGAAAGTACCTGAAGCAAAATTTTTCTCTTCTATTTCCTGATCCATTTCTTCCTGATCTTTTGCTCTATTTTTCTTCTCTTTGTTTTTCTTTATCATAGTTAAAAATTGTTATTTTTAATCAACAGAAATTTAAAATAAATAACATCTGCAATAAAAGTATAGAAAAGAATACTTTGAAGACTATATGGTAACATATTAACAGTGGTTGTGTGGATGTAAATTGCAATTTTGTACATTTTGTTTTTTCTTTTCATTTATTTATTTTTGGTTAATATCAATGAATACACATGTATCATATATAATAGAGGCAATCTTTAGGGGTTATTTTTATAAAATGTATACTATCCCCTTTGTTTTTATTGGACTATAATCCTAGATAAATCCCAGCTTTCTTTTACTTTACTGTTATTGGAAATACACACATAAGGATATCAAAAGAAAAGTAGGAAACATTATTTTAAGGATATACCTACACTGTAGTCATGGTGTTTAAAAAGAATATTGATGCAAATCTCCAGTAATGCTTTATTCCCTTGATGAGCAAAACAGTAAGCTAAGCCAAACTATTTTTAATCAATCATGTTTAAGAGACAGCCTGTCCACAATGCTGATAACATCAGGTATATATATTTCAGTTGCTCAAATAAGTGCATTTGAAATCCTTTGGACATCTTGAAATGTATTTCCACCACTGAAAAGAAATCTACTTTAACCGAATCGTGTTCATAGTTGTTCAAGTGTGCTGCATTGTATTGTGTTTTCATCTCAATTTAAAAATTCGGGTAGTAAATTCTGCACACTGTTAAAGAAACATAAGGTTAGTTGTGTTTTTTTTAAGAAAATTACAAAGCATTAACACAATATGAGTGATTAATTATCTAATGTTCCCTTCCAATGTATTCTTCTTATATTATTTTAATTGACTTTCAAAGATTTTTAGTAAAACTTCTAAAGGCTAATCCCACATTTTTAATTATGTATTTTACCTCTGAGCTTTCTCAATCTCTCTCTGTTTTGTTCCATTTGTTTTTTGCCTGAAATTTCTATCTCTTTGAAGCCACTACATACTTTGAAGTTTAGCCTGAGAAAGCATTCTGTTTTCTAAGCAAACGACCCTGGGAGAGATAATCATAATTATACAGGAAAGTGAGCATGATTCTTCATTATAGCATAAGTATTTTAAACTTATAAATCTTACCACTCATAATTTTTTGTTTTTATCTCAGATTAACAAAATATACTATAATGTCTGCCTCCTTTCTCTCATGAAATTCTTCCCACTGAAAAGAAATGCATGCAATATATAGAAATTCTGAAAACACACTAAAATAACACCTGAAAAGCAAAGTTATGGAAGGTTAAAACAACTTAGTCTAACAAAAATGCAGTAAAAACTACAGAAAAGTATTAATGAAATTATTCAAAGGCATTTATTTGTCTAAACATTTGAGAAGTCTCATTTTCATTAATTACAGTAAAAAATAAGAGGATAATTAGTACTGGAATGTCATTTTTTAAAGTTATAATTTTCATCACTTCCTATAATGGTCAATATAATAATATCAATAGTAAGTATAATGAACTAAAATATTTCACTGTCTTATACTAATGGAAATTATGTATAATTTTAACAAATAAATTACAATCAAGTCAACAAATATTTCTCAAGTGCCTAATATATTTGAGGTTATTGAGCTAAGCATTGGGGATATAGTAATGAACACAATACAGTCCTGCTCCTAGTGAAATATCAGGAGAACAAATAAACAGGTAATTTCAATGTGATATGGTGTATACTGGAATGCTGTTACAGTTACATATGGGAATGGAACTTGTCCCCAAAGTAAAACTTTATAAATTAAAAGAATAATAATAATAAATTTAAAAATAAAGGTTTGAGAGAAGTGTTTAGGGAAAAGTGGCAGTCAAGTTGAGACCACCACTCTGAAAAACAGCATTTACTTAGCAGTGGGCAATAACCCTGTAGTGGGACAATATATACTTAGTCAACAGATAGTTAAAATAATTGAAAATAATGTAACGTTTAAGGCAAGAAGACAAAGAAACCAATGACATTAAGAAGAAATTAAAAAACAAAGATGAAGAAAAAAGTATTTAATATTGGATGGTTAAGTAAAGAAAATTCATCATAATTCTTCTCTTAAAGACACTCCAAAATCAAACAAAACATAAAGCAAAAGCACGAATTCCATTTTCAGTGAAATTAGGATACAGGAAACATCTGTAACCCCATCTACAATAGATTCCCAACTTAGAAAACAAGTGAAAAAGTGGCATATGCCTTAGCAGAGGGGAGGAGATTAAATCCACGTGCTCAAGACAAAGAACCTGAAGCAAAATAATTCAGATTGTTGTTCAGGCCCTCTGAAAGTCTCGGTGATTGGAGGCATCAGGTATCTCTGTAGGCGGGCATATCAGGGGTTTAAAGACAGCAGGAATGCTCATGAAATTTTAAGAGCAGTAAGACTTCCAGTTTGCTCTCTCTCTCTCTGTGCCCTAAGTAACAACCCCTCAGGTACACAGTAGGAACTGAATTGTTTTTTCAAGAGAAATTCAACATGAATTGTTTCAGATTGGAAAACAAGCCCAAAAGCAATTATGGGGGAAGATAATAGGCTTCATTTCTGGGTGATGACTGGAGAAATGTGAGATGGAATTTAGTAGAAATCTATGTACTCAACTGTGAGCTAAACAGCTCCTGGGCCTACCCAGCCCCCAAATGCCAGCTGTCAGACTTACAACCTCAGAGCATAAGTCTAGAAGACCTTTCTCTGGGAACACTAAACCACCCAACAAAAACCATGTAGGCCCACCAATCCAATGGACAAATGGGCCCCAACTCAAAGACCTTCCAGCCTTTTCACTGGTGCTTTACTTTTGAATATATATTGATCATCAGAGAACATTGACAGTCGATCATAAAGGACAATGCCCAAAACAAATGATAAATTGTACTTGGAGGAAGCTAAGATGATGCAGGGGGGAACAGGACAATAATGTAGGAACTATGATTAATATTCTCAAAAGACAAGATGATTCTATTTTTTTGTGAAATGAGATTAAGACTCTATGAAAATAGGGGTAATCACAAACGAAACAATGTGTTCTTGAAAATTAAAAATAATATCCAAATAAAATATTCAATAAATTGGTTAGAACATAAAGTCAAAAAAGTCTTCTAGAAAAAATAGAATTAAAAGGCCAGAAACAATAATAAATAGAAGAACAAAAGAAAAAAATGGAAAATTGATCTAAGATATCCCACATTTATTGTGTCTATCCCAAAAAATTTCTAAAGAAGAAAGTGGGGAGAAAATTATTTTCTCAAAAATAAAAGGCAGTAAGGAATATTTCCAAGAATGAGGGAAAATAACTTCTTATAGCAAGGACCAACTGAGTGTTTAATAAAAGAGGGGTGAAAGGATTTACAACACTGAATTTTATTATGAAATCTCAAAAAATGTTTAGAAGATCCTAACAGTTTCCAGACTTAATTTTAATAATTTATTTTACCCAACAGATCCAAAATATAAGCATTTCCCCATATATTCTATATAAAAAGTCATTAACTAGATTTTTGTATTCTTCTATTGTTGCTCTTTGAAATTTGGGGAGATTTTAAAAAAATACAATGACATAAAATGACTGGAATGGCTTCTCAACTATACTATCGAATGCTAAAAGGCAAAAATTATGCTTTCAAAAAAATTTTTTGTGAAAATTATTTTTAATTCTAAATTCTATAACCAGTCAAAATATTCAAATGTGAGTTGAAAATAAAGATTTTTTCAAATATTTAAATTCTCAAAAATACATTTTTTATCCTTATTCAGGAAGCTATCAGGGAGAGTTGTCTCCTCAAATGTGTGATTAACAAAGAGGAAGCACAGGTCCCAGGAAACTGAGGTCAAACAGGAGACGTCCACAGAGGAAGATGGACAGCTGCAGGCGGCTCTGGACAGTTATGGGTCCAGACTGGAGAAGGAAATGGGTGGTTTCAAGGGGCAAGTTTTCTAATATAAAGAGTAAATGAAAGATTATTTAACAAGTTTAAATTATAGAAACGTGTTGAGAAACATTTTGGAGATCTACTGATTCAGCAGAAAAATTGACTGCTGGTTCAAAGATACCAAATAAATGAAAGATTATAATGCAATGACTAACTCCGGGAAAAATTTTAAAGTGCAATAAAATTTATATCTGTATCATTTATCTCAGGAAAAAAAAGTTTCATAGTCTTTATTCTAACTATAGATTTTTTAAATTAGTTATAACTATGTCAGACAGATGTGGGAATGATAAGGGGAGTGTAAAAAAACTTAAATATAAATTATCTAAACTGTAGGAACCAAAAGCTATCAATACTTTGACCATACTTAGAAATATATAAGCAAAAACCACAAAATAGTTTAACAGTTAAAAGGATTGCCTTCAAGGAGTACTTATAAAGGCAAGAACTCTATTAACAAAGGGGAACTCTGGTTTGTTTTTAAAATTTCTTTTTAAGACTTCTTAAAATTATATGCATATGTTACTTTGATAAAAGTAAAATAAATTCAATATAATAAAAATCCTAAAGGATATTTAATGTAGTTTGACCATCTAGCTATGCACAGAAAGTAGAAAACAGCACAGCTAAAGCTGTATTTTTCTATCAGTTCCTTGCCTGTGCGGGCCTTCCAACCAGGGCATTATCTGCCAGTGAATCACCAACAACTGCACAAACACATTTCCTCTTTGAGTCTCCAAACCCAGCAAAGGCACCAATCCAAACTGTTCAGGAGGTTCAGTCTGATAAATGTTGACCGAAGTTTTAGGATATTTCCATAGGATATTTATAAGTAAAAACAGGAGAAAACAAATGCCTATTTCTTTTGAGGGCATTACCTAACATGTGCTTTTCTGAATACAGTTGTAAGTAACCATCTATTTGAATGTTCATTTTCCTTTGTAGAGACAATTCTACACTGCCAAGGGATGCCCTGATATACCTGCCAGACAAAATACTCCAAATAGTTTACATTTATTTCCAGTGAAACTTATTTTTAAATGTTAGTGTGCTCCAAAACATCACTAAGTCAGTTACACATATTATTTCTTTTCATCTTGTTAAATGAGCATTATCGCAAAAAGGCTCAAAGTGGTTATATGACCTCCATGGCCACACAGTCATCACGCATACAACCCGTATCTTCAGCCACTTGCTCAGAAGAAGGTAGAAATGTTTTTTTTTCATGTGATCAGTATTTAATGTTATAAGGTTTCCAAATATTTGTTGAGTGATCTAAATCTGTTCTTTAATGTCAACAGAGATTAAATGTTCCTCTTACTCAGAAGATTTGTTAAACTCCGTTTGATACATTTAGTCTGTTTCTGCCTCTGTACTCCAACACAGTCAAATCTGAAGAAGCAGAAACTAGCGAAAGGGATTTTCAGTTTTTAATGGAGTCCAAAACTAGAGCTGCTATGCGCTGAAATATCTGGGGGAACAGAGTGGTGCCTGCTACTTACTCTGAAATGCATCGAAAAATAAGAGGGATCAGTGCAAAAGTAGAAAAAATAAGTAGATGGCCAGGTACATTATAAACCAAGTATAGTAAAATGTTGACTGTGCAAGACGTAGACGTTCACTGTCACCCTCCAGCGGCCCTGTGGGTGCCAATAGTCACGACCTCCCATGTTCCATTCAGAAGCGCAACCACTGCAGGGCTAAAACGGTTTCGACTTTTCTGTTTTCTATCTGAAATTTTTCATGATAAAATACTGGAAAAAACTAAATAATCTAGATCGTATTGTCTAATAGAAATATAAAAAGAAGCCACAAATTTGAGTCACAAATATAATTTTGAATTGTTGGTAGCCACATTAAAAAGGAGAAAAGAAACAGGTAAAATTAATGTTAATAACGCCTTTTATTTAACTCAATACATTCAAATATTATATTCAGGGTGTAATAAATAAAAAATTAATGATATATTTTATATTGTTTTTCATTGTATTTTCAAAATGTAATGTGTATTTTCAACTGAAAGCACACCTCAGTTCAGACTAACCACATCTCATGTGCTAAATACCTGAAACTGCATGCTGGATACAATACATAAGTTTGGCTGCGTTACCAGCAGTGCAGAGTTCCGCATAAATACACTCGTTACCATGTTCACAAATTCACTCTATAGAGCTGCGCAAAGAAAACACAGTAAAAAATTTCATAATAGAATTATAATCTAATTGTGACCATTTTACAGGAAGTTTCTTAGCCATAAATAATTACTTAAAATTTTGATATATTTCAAAATATATATTCTAATAAAGTTCTGCTTTTTCTTGAAAGAAGGAAAACCTTTTTTACAGGTAAACATGAAATAAGTTCCTATAAATCACATTTTTAAAAACTACAATTCCTGCCACCCCCTTTCTTCTTCATTTTTCTATAGTTATATACAAAATAGTGCATACAAAAAGAAAAAAACTTTTCCACACCTCAAGAAATATCTTACTAGATTTGCAGAATTTTTTTTTAGCATTTTCATCATTTTTCTCTTTAAAACCTCTGGTATGATGACATACTTCTCGAAACTAATATTATAGAGATAAAAAACAACTACTGACATTGTATTATTTGATACAATTTCTCTCTTGCTTTAAAACTAGTAGTCTTCTGCAAAGTGGGAATTTCTAAGGTTAGGAATAACACCCCTCTTTCTCTAAGAGGAGGACACTGTTATTTACAAGCACAACAATCATAAAAATAAGAAGTTCCTTCTGTAACACATTGTAATGGTAAAATTTGAATGAAGAATTTTTGTCCTATAATTATTCAGTGACTTAGAGCAAATATGATGATCACTAAATGATAAGGCAAATATCCACTTTGAAATAGATGACATTAATCTCATATATTTACATGAATGTGATCAACCTATTAAATGAGCTTTATATATCATTCATGAATGGACAAAGTACATCCCTATTAAACTTGAAGCTAAAAGCAGCCTGTATCCAATGACTGGATGCTAAACAACTCTGAAAGGCTCTCTCTCTCTCTCTCTCTCTAGAACTCCCTAAAACATCACCTCCAGTCTCTGTTGCAACTGCATTAGAGTTCAAAGTTCTTTCTCCAGATTTGCTTCCTTCATTCTTGTACAGGTATTTCTGAGAGCATTCCCAATACATTTAATATATACAAATTTCCATCTCAAACTAATTCTGGACAGTGGGCTGTACGCTTGAGTGATACATGTCATTTTCAATCCTAGACATTTAATTGTGTGAGTTCTTTACAGTCTCTCTTCTCCTTCTGCTGATACCCCATCTGTCACCTGTGCCACGTGATGTGGCTACAGGTGGTGAGGCTTTGTCTGCTGGGTGACTGTATGTAACAGAATCTCCCCCATTCTTGCTTCCTATTGACCTGTGTTGGATATGCAGTGGTGAGGAACAAACAAACCCAAATTATGCTGCAAACCCCAGCGTCCCTTGGCTAATACAGTATCTATAAACATACTTATCTATTTTGAGTGATACATTTTTTTAGAGTAAATATGGGTACATCGATTTCTTGTGTTGAATTTTCCCACCAAAATGGACCCAGAAATTCTTCAATGTTCATTTTTTGATAACTAAGAAACATTTTTCCCTCTTCTTATATACCTCCCCTTACTTTTTTGGTTCTCAAAATATTATAGTGGAAAATGTTTGGAAGGTCTGTTCTGTAACTTTGGCAATTCCATATTTTATATTGTTCAGTAAAAACTAGAGATAGTACAACTGCTGAGAGCAATTATGAGAATGAAATGAGAATGTATTTGAAAAACCCTAGCATGTTGTTGACAATAAATGTTAATTTCTTGTCCATTTTCCTATCCTGAAATATAAAATGTCAGTTAAATACTGCATCACTTTAGTTTTAACAAATTAGAAAGTATGTTTCCGCATGGATAATCTCAATAGAAGGATCCTTTGAAATTCAAAGTAAGTAAAACAATTAGTCCTGAACATCAAGAACATGGTTTATTTCAAGAGCAAATAAACGGTGTCTACAGGAATCTGCTATTTATAAATAGGATTTCACACTGAGATTTGTAAATAAAATCATTTGTAATATTCAATTATTTCCTCCTCACTTTCTTTCCCTTAACTGTAAAGTAACGCACTTCCTTCATTTTTTGCCCTGCTATAGAATACTTCTGCAATTAGAACCATACATTAACGGTTTTAGAACTGGTTTAGATGGGTTGGGGCTGCAAACTGAAATGCTGGTGACGGCCAAGAAAGCATTATAAACAAGGGGGCCAAGTTTAAGAAAACAAAACAAACCTGTAACACATAGTCCTCTAAACTATCTTTAACTTTTGTAATTTGATAGAGAATGGCTCCCAGATTATACCCTTTAAATCCCAGTTCCCACACAAAAGAGCCAGGATTCTGGAAATGTCTGGTTATGTCTGGGCTGGAAATATACAAGATGAGCTTGGGACACTTTGTCCAACAGACAGTCGAGAAATTTTCAAAGTTTACTAGAGACAAGCCAAACTGAACAAAAGAGAGAAAGATGTGTCAATAAGGATAATATCTACAATGAATTGAAACACAGTAAATGTTTAAATACATGAAGCCATAATACTAAAAAATGCAAATTCATTTGAAATGGAGGATGCTAATTATTTTGAGAAACTTGTAAATAGAGGAAAAGACTCGAACATTTATTCAGCCTTTCCTATAAGAATTATATGTCTAAGTACACAAATAATAAACAAGAGGATATTTTTCTTAATAGAAGTATTCCAAGTATTGATCAAAGACAGATTATTAGACTATCAACATTTTGCAACCTTCACGAATTTATCAATCTAGGCCTTGACCACTAACAACAGCTAGGGAGAGGGAGGAGACAGAGACCCCAACACTATGTGCCTCCTCATAGAACACACCCCCACCTGCGAAACATCGTTTCCAAAAGTTGAAATCAATTTACAGAAAATACAGACAACAGAGAAGCACGTGAAATTTTGCCATGGTAAATCAGCAAATTTTGGACCATGAGAAATTCTACAAAATAATTAATCAGGTTCATTCAACATGTAAACAACCAGAAGGAAGGCACAGAGAGACAGAGTGAAAGAGAAAGAGACTCAGAAAGGCTATAAATTAAAAAAAATTTAAAAGACATCAATGCATTGCCTCATGTAGGTCTTACTTTAATCCTGATTTAATCTAACTGGAACATACATTTATGAGACAATTGGAAATTTGAACACACTGGGTATTTGATGCTATGTATTTATTGCTAATGTTTATATATGATTGTGATGTATGGTTGTGTTATAAAAGAGTCTTTATTCTTATTGTTACATGTTGAAATATTTAAAAGTAAAATGACTGGTTGTCAAGGATTTCCTTTTACCTAATACCATGAACGGAACTGGGTGGGGCTCTAGATGGAACGAGACTGGACTTGGCAATAACAGTTGAAGCTGTGAAGTAGGGTGATGGAGAATTACCTTAATATTCTATTTATTTTTCCATATGTTTGAAATGTTTTACAATAGAAGCCTTTTAAAATTGGGGGAAAAATTTAAAATAAAAAAAAACTGCAGATGGATTTAAGAAATACCCATTTTTGTCTTAATTCTACTCAGCTTTGCCTTAATTCTACTTCAAGCAAAACAACAAAAGGAGTATAATGGCAAAAGGCAACTGTATCACATCTACTGGGCTGGGGAGAGTGGGGGGCTGGTGGGGACTGTGCCAGGCAGGAGAGTGCAAGCCCATTGCAAGGGGCAGGAGCCACTTGGCACAAGGCTATTGACACTCTTCACGACAGCGAAGTTGATAATGCTAGGGCTTCTGGTGGTTTCAGAAAAGCTGTAAATCAAGAAAAGCTGCTAAATCAAGATCTGTAGATAAAATATTACCAGTATTAAATGTTCACAACTAATGCAAAATTATTTTAAGCCATTCTGTAGTTAAGTACTATATCAAACAAAATATACCTTCTTGCAACCTGTTTTATAGTGAACTAGCACAACCCCTTAATTTATAACTAACTGGCTTCCTCATCACCTAGAGAGGAGTCACTGTTTGTAAAATACTAGCACTTAAGTCATGGAATGTTGCCAGGAATACCTTGTTTGGTCTACATGCCTTTGATTCATTCCATTGCCTCCTATCCAATTTCTCTTTCTGTGTCCTTTTACTCCAAATCGGCCCTTTGGATGGAATAATTGCTTGACTTTCAACTCCAGATTCTCCCCTGAATGTATTAGATCTCAGAGTCTCAGGGCCCTATCCAGCACCATTTTCAGCTAAAGCTTTCATAGATCAAAGCTTTCATAGACCTGTCCCATATCACAAGAACACTGCTTGTCCAAGACACTTGTTTGTAACATGTTGATCTGTACTTTTCCTAAACATTAATGAGACTCTACTAAGTACAGGGCCCTTACATTCTTTTCATTCTCATTCAAGGTTATTTTCTTCTGGCCTTCGCTAAATACTAACTTCTTTTAGATAGTTATATACTACTTGTTCATAATCCATACCCAGTTGGAAAGTCACTGTCTGGCTGAATATAAACACATCTAACATTTGACCATCAAAAGTAACCCAGCCATTTCCACTGTAGCACATGTATGAAGAATGATGTCATAAGCTCCCAAATATCATCTCATTAGTACTTTCAACTCATTCGCTGTTGTTGAGATTGGACACAGTTATATAAATGTTGATTTTAGTTAGGTTTAATTTGTCTAAATGTTGCTCTTTGTAATAAAACTCAGTGTACAGCTGTTAGATGCTTAAATGTCACCAAGAAAAAGACAGATATAAATTTGCATCGGTCGAGAGACTTACCATCAGCCTTTTCTGAAACATAGCTGGGACTGTTAATTTGAAATTTAATAGAGTTATTTCCCTACAGCTGTTCCTCTACCATTCCCATTCCTCCCCCTTGCAAACCCACACTTTATGTATTGGAGTAGTTAGGACCACAAACACGAGATGAGGAGTCTGATCATCATCTGTAGCACTTTCAATATTTTACTGTGAATGAAATGAGTTGGAACCTTATATGTAAAATATCCTCTGCTTATGATAAAAATACGTTTAAGTTACCTACATCATTGCCTCAATGATAAAATTAAGAGAAAACACTTATAATTTCCTTAAATTAAAAATTATTTATTTATAAGCGAGTGTGCTGCTGATTCCTCAGAGCCTAGCCTGAGAGGCCTTGGTACTCTCATCTTGCCTGATGTAGGAGCAGGCACGGTAGTTTCTAGCACACCCTAATCAAGACAAAGTCTTAACTTCTATTTCATTTAGAATTAGTTTTCACAGGCTGTGTTTCTCTCTATTAAATACTTTTTTAAAAACACTTAAAAAACATAACTGTAGGATAAGATCAGTGGAAGACTCATTAACAAATTTGTACCATTGCGGGGTGTGTGTGGTTTTCTGGTATGACGACTTTGTAAATGTATTGTTTGTTTTTCTATTTCTCTGAAAGATTTCAGTTTCTTATTTTGTTTGATAAAATAAGGAAATAAAAAGCCTCTACTTAACAAATTCCCTAGAACTGCAGAAATTAATCCTTACATTTAAATTAAACCATTTATCAGATCATGTACTTAAAATTAAGCAAAAGAAAAAGAAACTCTAATACAAAATAGAATGTAAGTGTTGGAAAAGAGGCATTTTAACAAGGTCTAAAAAGACAGGGATTGAGTTATTTTATATATTGAAGCAACTCAAAAAATACATATGTATTTGCAATGGGGTAGCTTAGGCAAACGAAAATGTTCCTTTTGGCAAAAATTATATAATTTATTATGAAAGCATGTTTTTATGCCAAATGAAAGTTATAAATGCCCTTAATTAGTTTAAAAAAGAAATATGTTATTATTGCCTACAATATGCAATTTAATCCATTGACAAAACTTTAGAGGCTTTGGGTTTAGTAGTCAAAATGTCAAGCATCATAGATTTAGTCTAAGACCTTTGTTCAATTTTATAGATGAAAACCATGTTTTGAGAGGCTTACTGACTCATCCAAGATAATACAGATTTTTTTCTTGTAGCCACACTGATATTAAAATCCAGCTTTTGTAAATTATACCGCAGCATTTTATGTACAGTAAATTATGCACACAAGTTCCCCCGAATCTCGGTGGATTATGGCAACAAAGGTTTATTTCTCACTCACTTTACACGCTGACAGTGTTGTTTGGCTGCCGTTCTGCAGTGTGTGTCTGCTCATTCTAAGAGCTAGGTGGAAAGGGAAGCCCTATTTGGATCAGCCAGTCTCATGCCAGAGAGAAAAGAGAGGTTTATAGAAACGTACAATGACTCCTGAAGCTTCTGCTCAGACATGACCTATATCACTTCCCCTCGTCCTATTACCACTCACAGTCTGTCGCCATATATTCAGAAACTTATATGGCAAAACCTGACTCAGTGGAGTAGAAGTGTACGGTCTGGCTACAAGCAGCTTAGCAGACGAGTGGGAACAATCACATTGCCTATCACAACAGATCCGCAGCCCCCAGAACTGCACACTGTCTCTCAGTAAGCAGTGGGCTTCTCCATTTCTGGGGTTCGTGAAAGCAGGGGGTCCTCACGGCTCACTGGCTACCACGCCAGAGCTGACTTCTAATTCTCAGGAAGACAAAATTTTATTGAGAACGTTAGAACCCAGTACCATTTTGGCTGGAGGGTAGAAAATTGAAATTACCAACAGGAGTAATTTAACTCTGAACTAGTGCTGCCTTAGACACACAGGGAAGGAGTCACTTCCTTCAGTGAAAATCCTCCCGAGGTTAGAAATCAGTCTTTGTAAATTTCTGTGACATAATTCACATTTTTAGTAAATATTGTAATTGACTGCCTACCATCCATTTTAACTTATCCCCAGTGAAGAGCAGTGATTCACTGGGGAGAGTTAGTCTCAGCTAAAGAGATGGGTCTGCTCCAGCTAAAGATAATTCCATTTCCCTTGCCAGTGTCTGGTTTAGAAGGGTCTGCTTCCGGCCATTGGGCTATGATGAGAAGGTTTCTGCACATTTCTGGAGCAGATCTCTCCTTACTTTCAAAGGCAGTGATGGGGAACTATTCTCTCTTCCTCCCACAGAATGTGAACTTGAAGTATGTCACCTCAGTGGGACTATTGGCAACCATTTTGAGGGCATGAGATGTGATAGCCTGAGGACAAATCTGACATCAACAATGCAAAACTGAAAGAAAAGTGGAGAAATATTGCTAGAACCCTAATTAAACTGTGCTTAAATCCCACCTCTGGCTTTTTAGTTATATGGCCCAATAAAATCCTTTATTTTTTAGTCAGATTAAATTGGCATTCAGAGATTTCCAACCAACTGCATCGTAACTGAGAAAGTGGTAGACTTTCTCTTTCTTTTCATTTTCCCCGTGCCACTCCAAGAACCAAAGCTATAAGGTTATTGTCGATTCTCTCAGAAGTACAAGTGTGGGAGGAACTCCATCCCGCAGAACTCCTCCCATTCACTGCAGATGACAAACAAGTTGTCCCGGACACTATCTTGATGTTCTGGTGGGAAAGGGGGTGGTGATTCCCTTAGTGGGGAATGCCCTGAGCCCAAATGGCTTTTATTAGGAATGGTATGTGTAGGTCTATACATGCATACATGCATAGCTCATCAATCAATGTCAAAAGGCCCAGTCATACAAAGACAGGTATTATCTATAGATAACAACTATAGGAACACAGAGATTTGTCATAGGTCAGTCAAGGTCTGTGAGGTTTGTCACAGGTCAGGGTCTATGACATGCTGATGCCAGAGGGTCTTTAAGACTTGTTTCATGAGATAAGGAGTTTATTCCTTATGCCTTGAACTTAAACACCCAGTTTGTATCACCAGGACTATACAAAACAAACCAGAGCAAGCTTCAAAGGATACAATGTATTTATCAGGCCTGATTTCCCATGGGAACCCCTGGTGTTGGTGTCGGGTCAGGCCTGCCACCTGCATTTTTACCTGGTTTTCCAGGGAGACTTACTAGCCCCTGTCAGGGCTTGCTCTCACGGGGCTACCGTCTCTGAAACCACACAGAGTGATCCCCAACATACAAGCAAATGTCTCTCTCTCCTCTTGAGTTCTACAATAAAAACCATTCTCTATTTTATTTTATTAAAATACCTTCTATATCATTAAATCCAAGTAGAAGGCATGAAGCAGCTTTGATATGTTAACCAAATGAAAATATGGATTCCACAAGAAAGGAAAAAACAAATAAAGATGACCAAGTCACTCCTTAAACAATGCATTAAAAAATTATCTCATCCTCAGTCTTAACAGTCAACATTTCCCTCAAATCAACAGACTAGATAGATATTCAGATGAGCCAAGTTGTTGAATAAACAGAAGCATAGCAGAGTCTCACTAGTAGTTTTCAGTGCATCACTGAAATTATGTGGGTGGCATTAAAATCACTGTATGAGTCTGTTTCCCTTATTTTAGCTTCCATGCCCCCTTTTGTCTATACAAATATGCCAAACAGCAAAACACCATTCCTATAAAATGTTAGCTACAATAAATGTCACTCTTGACTCTTCCTTATTTACATCTCTCCTATAGTGTTTTCATGGCAAGGCTTAATTCCAATAAATTCCTGCTACAAATTTAATCTGATATTTAGAAATTCTCTCCAGCCAACATTAATTTCTTGTTCTTAGCTTGCAGTGTTAAACTGGATGCCTGTAAGTATCTCAAGGGAGGGGCGAAGCTGACAGAACAAAATAACAAAGAAATCTGAGTCTTGACAAGTTATATATTTTCATATACATTCTAAGCCAGCAAAAAAATATTTCATATCAAAGACTTGTGAAAATGTTTTATCTATACTAAAGACCAAGAAAAAGCATTAGAAAAGTTCTAAGAAAAGTTTTAAAAGTTTTGTGGATATCAGAAACACTCCAAAGACTAATATAGTAATAGTTATGCATTAAGAACAGATAGATGAAGTTTCTTCAAAAATGTCAAATGGTAACATTTGAGAGGAAAAAACTCAGGAAAAAACGCAGAGGTTATGTTTGCTGCCTCAAAGACGCAACGCTTCATGTGCCGGCGTGGGCTGCAGGCGTTGCTGCTCCGGGAAGGCGTGCATAGCACAGCCTGAGGATTGTCAGAGGTGATGGCAGCAGACAGCACCGAGAAGGAAACTACAGGGTAGTGTGAGGTGAAGAGCGTCTGGGTATGGAAGTTGCCGTGAATGAGGGATGACAATCTGCTCCAAAGAGAGTGTGGACATTGTATCACTAAACAGTTGAATTTTAATTCCAGCAGTCCACAGACACTAGGCTCAGAAGAAAAACTGGAAATGAAGTTTTTTTAATACTCAAGATGAGGAAGAAAGAACCTTGGATAAGAATCTGGTACATCAGGGTAGCACTCAATTCCCTATGTGAGCCTAAATTTTCTCACATTGTTAACAGTGGAAGATCATAACAGTGAGAAATTGTAACCCACCCCATCATTTTTCGACATTGTTTCAGTAAATGCTGATTCTGACTAATGTGTAGCATGTAGATGAACAGCATGTTTGTATAAAAATCCTAGGAGCTAATGTCAAATGTTGCAGACTTTGACCTTCAGGCATCACAGCTCCCAGAGAGTTGCTCACCTTTGGCATCACAGCTCCCAGAGAGTTGTTGACCTTCAACCATGGAGCCAGGATGACATGAAGCCAGGATGATGCACACCCAGCCATCACTGGCCTTATTGGAATGGACTGTGTTAGTCTGCACATAGAGAATTTACCATGATCTATTTGTTCTATTCCCCTCTCCCTTCTTCTAAAAACCTCTGCTTCCACTGAGAGGTAGGTGGACATAGACTTTGAAATGTGAGTCCCCCATCTTCTTGGTGGCTAGCACCTGAAAACAAACTTTCATACTAGCAGCAGGCAGTGGTACCTGTGTTCAGTTACAATGTAGCAATCTAAAAAAAAAAAAAAAAAAAAGCAGTTGCATCCAGGAAATGTTTTCCCAAGATAGAAAAATGTCATTCCATAGTTAACATCTTCATGTGAGGTTTTGGACAACTGGTATGAACCAATGTAGATGCTGCTGAGAACAAAACCAAGAAGATTTTAAGATTCTGATGGTCTTACTTCTGATTCGAAACAAGTAATTATGTCCACAGAGGTCCCTGGGTGGCAGTAATAACATAAATCTTTATTTTATCATTTACTGAATACTAGAGATTTGCTGGTGTTTATGAATGTGGGGCTGGGACTGGGATAGACTTGTGGGTACTATTAACTCTTCACCTTCTTTACAAAGGGCACACAAGAAGTGTAAGGTTGGATTGATGCAATTAACGTCAGCTACGTACTGAAGTAACTATACTCCTGATGAAGGATCCTTGAGGCTTCAGTTGCAAACTGAAACCCCAACATACTTGTGATTCTGACTGAGATGTCTCTGGCGGAGAGAGTGGAAAATGACTTGTAGTAATTAAGTTCTAATTGTTTAACTATAAATGATTGAAGGATTTAATTTGGGGCTTTAGTTTCTCCCAGAAAATATAAGAGAAGGGACATCATATTGTTCAAACCTAAAGCAGATTTATGCTCCTGGCATTGCCTTACATAAACCTTATTCTATCTTTTAGGCTTAGTCCCTAGTCTTAAATAAATTATATTGGACAGTATAATGAGGCAAAATTTAAGAAAAGAAATCTGTTCATGAACATACCTCGTACTTTATTGGAAGTATGTCTCTTGAAAATGTGAATGTGTTTGCCAACAGGGAGAACAAACTTTCTAAAAACTGCAAAATGTATGCATGAAAGCATCAGTCTAAAGAATGCTAACTACTTACTTTTAGTTATCACTAAAAATCAAGTAATTAAGAATTCTAATTAAGTTGTAAAAATACATTGTTAGTAGAAGGTATAAAGTATGAAAACACTTATTGAAGAAAAATAAGAAAATAATTTGTTCTAAACTGGTTATTTTTCAGTGAGGAAGAAGTGTAAATTGCAGAATGATTGTGAACCTCACACAGAGTCTATGCAAACTGGGAGAAGGGGGCAAGGGGGAAAAATGGGACAACTGTAGTAGAATAACTATAATAATAATAATAATAATAATAATAATAAAAGTAAAGTTTATAATGAGAAATCTTGAGAGGAAACTACATAGTTAAGCTGAATAATGAATTCACTTAAGTAAATGAATCTAAATTTCAGAAGTAAGCTAATACAGAATTTGTTTAATTCTTTTTCAGAATGCTGAAAGACAACAAGTTTTCACATGCCTGCCTAGAAAGCAAAGATTCCATATCTTTAAAAAATAGTGATGCATTATATCTTATTAATTAGGTGCTTGATTACTTAAAAAATCCATATTCTTTTTTTAAGATTTTATTTATTTATTTTTAGAGAGAAGGGAAGGGAGGGAGAGAGCGGGGAGCAAAACATCAATCTGCAGTTCCCTCTAGCTACCCGGTACTGAGGATATGGACTGCAACCCAGGCATGTGCCCTGACTGGGAATTGAACTGGCGATGCTTTGGTTCACAAGCCTGCACTCAATCTACTGAGCTACTCCAGCCAGGGCAAAAATCCATATTATTTATTCTAATAACTAAAGCTTTGCTAGCCTGTATTTATATTTAATACCTTTATTGTCACTCTGGATGAATAAATAATTTAATATTGTTTCATAATGACATATAATCTTTTGGTTGAATATGTTTGACAACCTTGTCAGACTTTAAATTTTAAAAGACTTTTTCTTGACCTAAATTTGGCTTTGGTTCTTTCCAATGGCTCCCTGGAATGCTGCAGAGATTTGTTCTTTCTCCTTTAAAAAGAAACTTTAAATCAACTTGCCCTACTTGATATGCTTAAAGTACATGAAAGCTTTGTCAAATAAAGAAATAATAATTATGCTTTATTTTATACACATATTTTATTATTAAAGTGGATGTTCTAGAGATTATATAAAAATCTCAGAGTCTACAAAATTCTGCTATACTTTCTTTGTAATTCTAATTGCCATCTTAAAATGTTGTTACAGGAAAGAAAATCCCTTTGTCAACTGCATTATAATCAGATCTATAACCTTGTCATTTTTTTTTGTCACTTAGAAACAGTCATTGTTTTATCCTGATGCATTTACAAACATGTTACATCTTCAGAAAGATCCATGGAAAGATCCATAAAAAGATCCATGTAATT